>OZ034970.1:6908710-6943710 GCA_964030785.1 Siderastrea siderea
ACTGAATTTCACCACAATTTCTGTTTTCCTTTTTCTGTGTTCAGTTAGCGTTTAAAGTCTACCTTCCCTTCCTTGGGCCAATTTTCACTTTCTAGTTTTGTCTACAACGTTCTCCTTTCCCCATTTTTGTTTTGGTTTCGTTTCTGTGAAACTCTGCTTGTTTCGTGTTTTTAGCCAGTTTTTCCTCTCACTTCGTTTTTCTTTTTTCCGTTATCCTTTCTCCCTGTCTTCTTTTTTCGTATTTCCTTGGCGGAATTCGAACTATCCTCCTCAATTTCTGCTGTTATAGCCGGCGGAAAACTGAATTCGAACTTCCACTTTCGTTTCCGCTTTCCTAAGGCATCGAAAAACGGAATTCGACCCCTACACCCTTATAATTCGACATTGTTCCGTTTGTTCCATGATGACTGCAAACCCATTTCTCATTTCGCGAACTAGAGCCCCTTAGATTCGTGCGTATCGGTCCTTCAACACCACAAGAAAAGTCTCCAGAGCTATTCTTTTGTTTGTTATTCCAACCAAAACATAACTATTCGTGGTTTACAGGTATTTTCAGGGTAACAGGAAGTGCCTACATGCTCGCACTGATTAGTGAGAAATGGGAGTGAAATCCCAGTTAAACAGAAAACAGAAAATGGAAGCCCGAATTTCTTTTTCCGATAATAAAGGAAAAAATGAAAACGATTTCGAATTCCGTTTTCCCATGTCCTGGGAAAATGGATAGCCATTAGTTACATACGTATCTGTTAAGATTAACTCACGAGGCCTTTTATTAAAGTCCTTTTAATCTTTTAATTCCCATGGGAAAAATGAAGCCCCGAGGTTGGGTATTGCAGTTCAAACTGTTGAGACTGTGGATGAAATTCTAAGGGCTGGCGTGCGTTTCTCGAAAGCCCAAAACTTCCCGGCCCCGCTTGACACCAGCTGCACGATTTCGCGCGGTTGTTGCAAGTTCTTGCGCTCTAGGGACATGAGTGTTTCCTTCCTCTTGCGCAGGTTGCATATTTTCCCTTAAACTCTGATTGGGTGATTACGTAATTTGTATTTGCTGTGTTGTACAACATTAACAGTCATAAGGAAACCTAAACTTCTTCTATAGCAGTCAGTGCGAATGCACGAATAGACATTGCAATATTGCCACAACAAACCTGCAACATTAGTTCATCCTGCATAATTCTGTTCCGGTGAGCTCGGGAGCTCGAAACCTACGCCATCCCTTGAAATTTCATCCACAGACTCAACAGTTTGAACTGCAATACTGGAACTCGAAGTTTCATGTTTACCCTGGGAAATCAAAGGCTAAGAGGTCTTAAAAGGCCTCGTGAATTAATCTTGACAGACACGTATGTACCTAAAAATTGCCATCCATTTTCCGACTACATATATGGGAAAACGTGATTCGAATTCGCTTTCCTTTTTCTTTATTATCGGAAAACGAAATTCGGACTTCCATTTTCTGTTTCACTGGGATTTCACAGCTCCCATTTCTCACTAATCAGCGCGAGCATGTAGGCACTTCCTGTTACCCTGAAAAATCCTGTAAACCACGAATATGTATGTTTTGGCTGAAATAACAAGCAACGTGAGGGCCTTACAAAATATTATCTTGTCCACAGTTTTCTTATTTTCTGGAATCGAATAGCTCTGGAGACTTTCTTGTGGTGATCAAAGACCGATATGCACGAATCTAAGGGACTCTAGTTCGCGAAATGAGAAATGGGTTTGCAGTTATCATGGAACAAATTGAACAATGTTCTAATTGTAAGGGTGTAGGGGTCGAATTCTGTTATTCAATGCCTTAGGAAAGCGGAAACTAAAATGGAAGTTCGAATTCAGTTTTCCGCCGGCTATAACAACAGAAATTGAAGACGGCGGTTCGAATTCCGCTACGGAAATACGAAAAAAGAAGACAGGGAGAAAGGATAACGGAAAAACAGAAAAACGAAGTGTGAAGAAAAAATGGCTTGAAACACGAAACAAGCAGAGTTTCACAGAAACGAAACCAAAACAAAAAATGGGGAAAGGAGAACGTTGTGGACAAAACTAGAAAGTGAAAATTGGCCCAAGGAAGAGAAGGTAGACTTAAAACGCTAACTGAACACAGGAAAAGGAAAACAGAAATTGTGATGAAATTCAGTTTTAAAACCAAATTTATAAATGGAAAAAGAAATGGAGGAATGTGCCACAGATGTTCTTTATCATCTCGAGAAGGTCTCCATAGATATTATTTTCCATAAAAAAGAAAAGTGGGACAAATTTTACATGGATAACATTTTCTCGCCAAAATATAGATATCCGTGGCTCACTGGCCTCCTAATGGTAACAGGAAGTGCCAACATGCTTACTGAATAGTGAGAAACGGAAAATGGAAGTTGGAATTCCGTTCTTGATTGACATAGGAAAACAAAGCACGAAAAGGCAAGTACGATTTACGTTTTACGATGTTTTAAGAAAACGGAAAATTGAAAATGAAAGATTGAATTCCGTTAAAAAGGGTCATTATCAGTCCAAACTGTCATTGCAGGTCAACCTATCGTGAACGCCTTAAAGAATTTTATCCCGTCAGTTGGTGAAAACCAGGGAAAAATGTTTCCTCGCCCAAGTTTCGTAGTGCTTCTTTGCCTCGTGACGATGGTCGCCCTGTCAAGCGGGAAACCTTCAAACTCCACGGCCAGGCCAGTCAATGCGCCTTCATCTCAACCGGGACAAAGCTTTGTGGCAACAACTATGGTTTGGCGAACGTTGATCGCCAAATGATTGGGCACATCTTAGCCAAAGTTGATTACATGGCAGCGCAGTCTAGTAAAGGTGTGTTGACTCGATTGCATAGTATTACTCTACATCTCATATCATCATACAATTAACCTTTTGCCTGAGTTTCATTTTGCGGAATAATTTTTGCGATTTCGAACGCAGGAACAATTTTGGCAAAGATTAGTCTTTCTTTATGTTATCATCACGCCGGATTCCTAATCTTTAATGACAGAAGGGCCTCCATAAAAGACAGCCAAAAGTTGCCTTTTTAGCCGAAGCTCACTTGTAACTGATACCCTTTGAATATTGTTTGTTCTAATTTTCTCAGTTCTCCTGGATGATGAAAAAGGACAAAAATTCGGCACTGTTCCCAGCAAATCTATATCCTGAAGAGGACGTATCATTACACACAATTATAACTTACTTGGATGCTTACCAGAAGTTTTAAAAGGAACCCCCAAAAGGTACCAGAATTTCGATTTGTACGTGTGAGGCCCAAACAGATTTGTATGGAGCACCACTTAAAAATCATCACAAGTAACTAACATCACAGATTGCCAGCACTTTATTCTTGGTTTTCATGAATACGATAAAACGAGTTTGTTTCAACAACAATTTTCAGAAACAAAGGAATTAAACAGTAGGTAAAAACAAACAACTAATTAATTATCCGGCTCTAAAGCACTCTTCAGAAAAAAAGTTACGGAGAAAAAAATTTTCAGAAAATTACAAGACTTAGTAAGTATGCGTCCACCGTGATGATATCCCCCTTTTAGGCACCAACATGGCAGCCAAAAAAGTCGGGACAAGAATTAAATCAGATAAATTTAGATATTGGACTTAGAAATTGAAAAGTAACCCGAAAATATTACTTTATGTCACTGATTCTGAGAATTCCTGTATATCATGCTACCACGAAGTTTGATTTCAACATATTTTCCTTGAAATTTTGTTTCACTGGTGTTTAGGATCTATTAAAAGAAGAGCTTTGTGGTGCTCTTAATTAAAGGTTTAAAATGTTAACGACATCATCACAAAAATTAATCTTTTATGGCAATTATTTAACATCCTGTTTTAACAGGCTCTCTTATAGGCGTCATTTATCATCATCATCATCATCATCATCATCATCATCATCATTATTATTATTATTATTAAATACGGTAGCTATAACGAAATTTCCATATTCAGATATTTTTTGTTCTCATCAGAGTCTCCGTGTTCCACTGGCTGGGTTGCTTATGGCAAATCTTGCTCCCTCATCATCGACATTCCAACGCTAGAGTGGAACGATGCTCGAAGAAATTGCCAAAAGCTGGGAGGAGACCTCGCTAAAATCACCTCAGCCGCTGGAAATCAGTTTATCTTCAATCTTATTTTTAACCAAACGAAAACTACAACATTGGGCGCCTGGCTGGGACTTCACCGTAAGGCAGACACGAAGTTTTACTGGGCAGACGGCAGTCCGCTGACTGGCTATACTGCATGGTCCTCAGGTGAACCGAACAGTCCATCAACTGATCAGAAGTGTGGTCACATTCTCGGTCAAACAGATTGTAGAAGAACCATTTGGAACGACATGTCATGCAGCACGGATAAGCCAAATATAGAGACGGCTCCAGTGACTCTCTGCAAGAAAACCTCTTAAGTCAGAAAACCTCTACAGGCTGATGAAAATGTTTTCCTTCATTAGGCTTTAGACCTTAGAGTTGATGCCTGATCTCTGCTGTTGTTGATTCTTAAAACCTAATGTGCATGTTTGCTGCTTAAAAACAACAAAACTGATGATTTCAGTGTTATACAGCACTTGGTATTACATGTCTATTTTTTAGGACTTTCAATCTTAGGAGCCTTCTAGCATTGGCGTAACGAAAGCACTGAAAGCCATTTGACCTCTCGTGTTCCCTCTTTTCCCTATCTTTCCCATACAACACACAACATGAATTTCGGCGAATGGGTGGAATTTTTGAAACACTGCACACTGAACTGAGCCTTTTCTGTTTGGTGCTGCTAACAGAATTTTTTTCAAGCTCGCGATTGAGTCTGTAAGGTGTCCTGGTAGTTATTATTCCAAGCAAAGCAACTGAGGTTCCCTTTAATGTGTTCTTGATTGAATATCACCACCTACTCTCTTTGCCCCTTCCTTTCATTTTGTTTAGCTCTCAAGAAATATCTTTCATCTCAGCGGTACTGAAGACCTTGGCCTTGATTTGTGCCATCATTTTACTCCCTGTTTTCGCCAGACTGACAAAAAAGGTCACCAGATCGTCAATTTTCAGGGGCACTCAACGAAAAAACCATCTTGATTTTTTGGAAATTTTCGTTTATATGTTTTGTGGTTCGGCACAGCTCAGAGTGTTTAACCCTGTTCAGCTCGGGCTTTAAAAATTGCTTAAAGATTTTGTTATGCTCTGTTGCAATTGATATGGGATCATTCCAAGCATTGTTCGTTGTTCACGTAGGGAATCAACTCAGGGGTGTGTATACACGAATAGAGCGCTGAAAGGTGGTTTATGAAATTAGATTTAACCAGGATTTTGGGAATACGAAGGAGAAAAAAACTATTAATCCTACGGTCATTGATTATAAGTGAAGAAGAACACTATGGTCTTAGACAGACGGATACAACATTTCCGTTCAACACTGCTCAACGTTGTTGAATTCAACATGTTGAACGCGATTGGCCACCCTCTTGAATAAGGTTGATTCAACATTGCCATTCACCACTGCTCAAAATTGTTGAATTCAAAATGTTAAACACGTTTGGCCAGCCCTTTTGTCGACTCGACGAATGATGTTGATCTAACATTGCCATCCAACACTGCTCAACATGGTTGAATTCAACATGTTGAACACGTTTGGCAGCCATGTGGAATGATGTTGGATGATGGTGAATCAGTGATGTTGGATGGCGTTGAAAGGAGATTGGCATAATTGTGGAGTTCAACAGTGTTGAAATTGTTGAATGGAAATGTTTGTCCGAGGCCTTAGTGTGGCAGAAGAAGATCTAAAATAGTTATGTCGACGTTAGACTACGACCAGTCTCTTTTTCCGCTCAGGGATAGTCGCCTGCCGCGTTGAAACTTGACGCGCGTGTCAAGCCGCTTTGAGTGTAATGAGTCGGAAAGTGTCTCTTTCCGGCTCACTACACTAGCGACTCGACACGCGCATCATGTTTCAGCGCGGCAGGCGATTTCGCGCTCGCTCGCGTGTTGGTTTTCCTCGACTATCCCTCAGCGGAAAGAGAGACTGTTCGTAGTCTATGTCGACGTGCATGATTTGGAATTAAAGAATACTGGTTGAATGGAGGAAAACCCTGACTAGCTGACTACTAGGAGAGCGGGCGAGATCCAACAATAAACTTGTAAACAAGAAATTATCAGCTGAATAACGGCTGCAATAAAAGCTACCATCAACTAAGGCAACCATTATTTACCCTTTGTGACCCATAACTCGTATACTCGAGACTACTGTCGAAACCTTCTTGAGATTCAAAGCTATATCAAAAGACTCGTCCACTAGTACAGGGTCACGCTCATGTCACCGTAACTTTTTAAGCCCTGATATCAAAAATACATATTCTCCTTACGGTTATCCATACATTTCTTATGGAACTAGCAAGGAGAATTTGTTTAACTATCAAGACATCCGTTAGCCTTGGTGGTCACTTCCTTTATTCTCATCACAAGAGAAGATAAGGCAACTAAAGATACTTATTTTTATGCTTTTTTTCCAGGGACTATGAGACGTTGGAATAGCTTACCCGCTGAAATACTTTTAAGTCTGAGTTATATAATTACCTAGTTAACTAACCATTATTAGATCTATTTGACTTGTATTTGTCTTGTCGGCTATTTTAATTTTAGATATGGTATTTACTTTTACTGTATTTTTAATATTTTGTACAGTTGGTATGATATTCACATGGATTTTATCGACGTAATAAAATGTAGATGTAAACGGCTCGATCACTTGAATGTTTGAACAAGTAGTGATAATGTACAGAGAAATTTCATTTTCGTCACTGTTAGGGCTTTGAGGGTTAATTCGCAGTGGAGGGTGGAAGTGATAGAAGGGAACGTAAGAGAATATCGTAACTCTCTTGTTTGTGTTAGAGCAGGGGTAAAGGTTGGATTTTGTGTGGTGTACACTCTTTTTTATAAGAACACGTAAAATGTGGCTGAGCCTGCGCATGTTCTTATTTTAGCCCATACATTTTCTTAAATTTTGGGGCAAGTCTCAGCCTCAACGTTCTTATAAAAATGGCTCTTATAAAAGAGAAAGAGTGTACGCACAAAAAGATATGCTCTCATGGTATTTTGGGCGAGTGCAGAAGGCGTGAGCTGCTTGGGGGATCTATAGGCTACTCTTGTCCCACTGTCGTCACAGACTGAAATCTGTAACTTTTTTACAACAACGACGGTTTTCAGATAAACTGATAAAGGTTTGCGTAAAGTCAAGAATGTCAAACAGTCTGATCTTTGGCTTTGTATTGTGATCGCAGGTGGTTAACGTTTCGTTTAAACAAGTATTGTTTCAGAGCGTACATAATATTAGGATTTTATTTAAAGGAGCTGTGTCACGAAATTTAGCCAAAGTCAGCACTGATTGCTAACCACCAAATTGAGAGGAACATAAAAATAACCACTTGAAACATTGAAGGAAGGTTTAAATAACACAGCAAATACAAAGGAAGGCACGGATGAGCAAAATTGAAGAAGATTAAAGTGGATTGCAATTGGGTTTGTTGAAAACTGTTCCGCCTAACAAGTTTTCAAAGTTTATCTTAAGCTTTTGGTGTTTGTAGCTTTAAGTATAAGGCTGGGGAGACATACTTGTTTGTCACAAAGCTGTGATTTACAAGTAATTTCTTCGCTACTTTTAAGTTTTATAGCGAGTAAGGACAAGTAATTAGAAAAACTAAACAAAATGGACTGGAGTGCCATGGCACAGTCCCTTTAATGTCAGTGCTGAGGATCTCTGTTACTAACAGTAAATAAAGGAAATGAATGCTGTAACCTCTCATACTGCCCGCTTAATAAACTTTGTTCCCTTGATCCGAGCAAGAGTTTATACTGAATTGCTAAGATAACGACTCATTAGAGTAACGTCCCCATCACGGAGAGAAGAACCTCTCGTTAGCCATCTGTAACATCAGTTACTTGCTTCACTACTTACGAAACAGTCAGCCTTCACACTAAAGCACTATATTACTGTTTTTAAACTTTTAGAAATTCTTCGTGTTACGAATGTTAAGTTTCTGATATGACGAAAGACTGGCAGTGTAATTTTTACATGTCGTTGGTGAAACTGTCATCAATGTTGCTGTATTTTGTTTCATTCTGGTAGGTTTGTAGATCGTTTGAGAAAAATGAGAACTAGACAACTGCTCACTGATCACAGGCAGCCCAAGCTCAAGATGAGAGAATACGGTCGAGTCGCGAAATATAGCTAAATAGGACCTTTGCTATATAAGGGGTGTTGTGTTAGAATAGTTTGACGCTGTCATTTGCCCGTTTGCCCTCTCCTCAGCCTGATATGAAGCGATTTCGGCTAGTTATCGTTTTCAGCGTTTCCCACACCAAAACCGGATAATGCGCCATATCTCCTGTTAACATGACTGGCTTTCCTTTTAGCTGGTGACGTTATAAAAGAATCTTTATCTTGAGAATGGAACTTGGCAGGTCTTGGGATGGCTCATCTGTTTGTCTGGGTTGATTCGAACTTCTAATTTCCGTTTTCCGTGTAATTGAGATTTCAGTCGCATTTTTATCACCAATCAGTAAGCAAATTGACACTTCCGGTTACCCTTGGACTGCGAGTAGTCGTCCTATTTTCCCTTCAGATTCTACGCGCGAATGTTTGCTATTTCTGGGTGGCAGGAAGTGCCAAGAAATGCGATAGAAACGTAATAAGACGGAAACGCAAAACGTTTTCATAGGAAAATGAAGAACGAAAACGGAAGTTCGATTTACGTTTTACGCTATTTTAGGAAACCGGAAATTGAAAATGGAAATTTAAAGTCCATTTTTCCACATCGTAAAAAGGGTTGTCACTTAATGCACATCAGTCCAAAGTGTCATTGCAGGGTCAACCTATTGTAACGACGCCACTCTTAAATTATCCCGTCTGTTGGTGAGAACCAGGGCAAAATGTCTCCTTGTCCAAGCTGCGTGCTGCTTCTTTGCCTGGTGGTGATAATTGCCTTTTCAAACGGCAAACCTCAAGACTCCAGCACCAGACCAATCGATACTCCTAAATATCAAGCGTGGTCCAGGGAACGTTGATCGCCAAATGGTGGCTCACATCAAAGCGAAAGTTGACTACATCGTAGCGCAGTCTAGAAAAGGTTTGTTTACTTGTTGTACACTGTTAACATTAAGCATCGATCTTTTGCTTGAGTTTCATTTTGCGGATGAATTTTTGCTGTTACCAGAAACGCGTTTTCTAAGTGTTAATCGGCTGAAAAAAAAATTATGAGGCACCAAATTCCATTACATTGAACTGGTATTATCGATTGCCGAGGACCTAATATCAAACTGCTACTGCAATTTTTTGACATCTGCTTATCACACAATCTTCGCATGCATATTTCTCTTCATTTTTTTTTCACTTATTCCCGAAGCTATTAATAAATTTACATTTTCAAGTCTTTTTTGTTATCATCAGAGTCTCCACGTTCCACTGGCTGGGTTGCTTATAGCAAATCGTGCATGCTACCTCATCATCGACATTCCAACCCTGGAGTGGAACGATGCTCAAAGAAATTGCCAAAAGCTTGGAGGAGACCTCGTTAAAATTACCTCGGCTGCCGAAAATCAGTTTCTCTACAATCTTATTTTGAAATTTGAAACAAACGAAAAGTACGGCATATGGCGCTTGGTTGGGACTTCACCGACCGTAGGGCAGACACGAAGTTCTACTGGAGAGACGGCAGCCCGCTGACTAGCTATGTATACTGCATAATCCCAGGTGAACCGAATAGTCCATCAGATCAGACGTGTGGCCACATCTTTGGTCCGTCAGATTCCAGAGGGGGAAAGTGGAATGACACAGCATGTAGCCTGGTTAAGGAGGCTCGAAAGAGTTTTGTTGGGCGCGCGCAGACTGGGTTCCAATTTACCCGTGAGACTCAAAAATTAAAACGAACAAACAAAAATGGCGTCGCGTTCTCGTCTGGATTTAATATTTTGCGCCCGTCTTTTAAAAGCTGCGTGTAGGCAAGGTTGACAATTCACTTGAATCATGTCCTTTTCAATGTTATCAATGCGATCGTCAACTCAGCCGCATATGAAGCGCAGTAAGCTTATATTCAGAGTCTGTGCAACTGAACTGTGCTAGAGAGGACGGTGACTTCAAAACTCTCTCATCTCCAGTGAAATCGTATAAAGGCCCTAGAATAGTCGCCTTTTTACCATTAGTTTCTTTCACTGGCTGTTTTGACCTCGGAAGCCTTTTCTACGTCCAGGTCGCAGGAAAAAAGTCTGGCACCGTTTCCGTGCCAGGGCAAATTTCAGTTTTCGCGAACTCCGATTCGTGTTTCTGAGAAAACATTCCCATTTAGAAAAAAGAAGAAAAAAAAACCAGGCACACACACACGTTTACGGTGTTGTTAGCAAAAACAATGTAGACTACAGTAAAAGGTTTTTATTGTCTTCACATCATGAAATAACAGGGCAAGAATTTCAAAGAAAAAAGTAGTGTAACAAAATTAAACTTGCAGTGAGCGAAAAAATACCCTGTGAAACAGACAGATTTTGACTCAATAAAGTGACTTATTCATGCAGAAATGTTGACAAACCAGCCGCTACAAAGAAAATATTACAAGCAATCAGGTGAAAGATTCGCTTTCTATTTCGCTGAAGTGGTAGTTTCAATCTCAGTTTCACCGTAAATCTGTTTACTTGCGAAACAAAATTAAAAAGCGTACAAGAGAATTTCAAAACAATTCATCGCGCGCTATATTTTTATCAGCAGTCGGCTCGCTAAAAACAAGTTAGTTTCTTCAAGTTAGTTTTCTGGAAAATACTCCACATTTCCGGATAAAAGAAGTGCTCTCTTATTTGCTTAATTAAGTGATAGTGCGATAGTTTGGTGGTAATACGTTTTTTTTCCGTAATGCAATAAGAAAAACCGACCTGTAGAATAATTTCAAAACATTACCGCGCGCTATCTTTGTAAATTCGTTTGGTACGAAATACTCCAAATGTTCGGATAAAAGAAATGGTTTCTATCTTGCCGAAGTGGTAATATTGATAATTTGACTGTTATTGGTTTTTCCTGGGGCGAAAACAATTCTTCAAACCTTCAAAGCGGTTCTTTAAATTGAGTTTTGATCAATCAATCGAACAAGTTTCATCAACAGAGAATTCTTGACAACATTGACACGTATCAAAGATCATCAAAGGTAGTTTTGTCCTCGTTTGAATACATACCTCTACATAAGGGACTTCTTCAATGTATTGTTTTTATAGCCGGAAATGTTGTCTTTTTGTTAATTCTGTCCTTGTGCTCCTGTAAGACATATAATCCCGAAGTGGTGTCCATGTACGCGTTGCTCAATCCTGAACTCCGTTTGAAGGACAACCTTGCCTGATTGCAGTATTTTCGAAACTCCGTTGTTTTTAAGATTTTCAAGCACATTCCACTTTGGCAGAAGTATTTGCTCTCCATCGCATACGTTTCCAATCTGAATCCTCGTTTAGGTTAAGAATCGTTGACATGTAAATAATTGTACACTGGTATAAACAGTAAGCTAAAGTCCACCACCGCTTTCGAAAACATGATATTTGTGAACGAACGCTGCGAACGTTTGCAAACATTTGGAGATAAGTTCAGTTTTCACGGAGTTCAAATAGGCTCTTCAGGCAGACAATAAATCAACACAAAACAAGTACAGAAAGCAGCCTGTCTTGCGAGGATTAAGACAATCTTTGTTCCCAAGGTGTAAAAGAAGCATTAGTCGCCATTCTGAGCGAAGTGCCGATGAATTCACTTGAGATAGAATCAATCTGCACGGGCAGGAAAGCATTCCGGTACATTTGGTGCCAAGGATCCAATGATTTGAAAACAAATGATGTAATGTTCTTCGACAAGTACCGATCCACCCAAAACGTCACCTTTTCAAACGTAAAGAAAGTCATCAGGGCGAAAAAAAGCCCAACGAAATAAACCTGGAATAAACAGACTTGAAACCGCGTGCCGAGAGTGGCGTGACAATTTCTGCGCATGCGCAATTGCCTATCTTGTCGTGTCAAAATTTTCAAAATTTTGTAACTTAGGAAGAACATAATTTCGCTTCCGCTCGGTAAATTTCTTTGATTTTTTGCATGTTAACTCTTATATGCCCAAAGAGTTTTTCAAGCGAGATTAAAAAAATTCTGTCGTACGGGAGAAAAGTTAAAGGTAAATTCGTAAAAAAGTGTTTTTTGCGAATTTACTAGAATCAAAGGCCGTATGCAAAATTTAAAGAAATCTCACCGTCAAATTTTCAAGCAAACTTAGGATATCTCTATTTTATTGTCATACTTCGAAACCCAACTGCGTTGCCATGGCAACAAATTTCTTAAGGAATCTACCAAAAATTGACACTTTGATATTATCATTATTTTGTAGCAAAATTTGATCATGATTGGCCAACTCTAACCTAACTATTTTAACTCCCAAATATAATGCATCGAAAAAAACAAGAACCCTTTCGAGCCACCTTACGTCAGATAGAACTTACGCCCCGGTGGTTCTCTGCCAGACAACCTCAAGGTAGTATTTTCGTCTCTATGGTGCCAATAGGACAATCACATGACTTTTGGAGGGCATATAGTTTATTTGTGGCCCGAGTAGCATCATTTGCGCCCGAGCGGACAAAAGTCATGTGATTATCATTATTATCAATACACAAGGCCAAATCGTACAAATTCATTTAATAAGAAAAAAAAATGTTTAACAGAAATGTAGCATGAAACTATGGTTTGGAAAGTTGTTGCTACAATACGATCAGCGAGCAAAATGAAAACGCAACGAAAACCAAATAAACTCAACTAATTTCTCCGCATCTTTCCAAACGCCGTCCGTGTTCTTCCCTTCCATGAAGTATCGATTCAATTTCTGCATGTCTCCTGACTGAATGGATGATTTGTGTTTTGGTTTCGCATTGTTTTCTTTCGTAAATAGCTTGGCCTGACCTTCAAACATTTTGTTGGCAGACATGAATTCGCTGTCTTGCAAAATGTTTATGTTTCGGCTGAGTGGAGCACAGGTTAGATGGCGATGAATGGCCGCTCTAATTCCAGTCAATGCACTTGGAGTTAATGCTTGGCCTTTCTCTGTTTTCACTTCAGCGAAGAACTTTCGCAGAATTTCACTCAAGTCCGTTGCACTTACTGTTTTGAGATCCACTGTAATTTTTCTTTTCTCACACCATTTCTCGAACTTGTTTACTCCCCACTCAGTTGCTCTCTTGGTGTTTTTCGCTTGAGCTTTTTGCTCAATTTCATCCAGTTGCTCGTTGTCTAAGTCCGAGTTTTGACTAGAAAAAAGCTGAAAATTTGGGACTTCTTCCATTTTAAAATAAAATCCCCGAACGGCAAACGTTCAACACGCAAGCTGTTCGCACCTGAATGGTTTTCCCGCGTCAATAAACGTAACCTGATTGGTTAATATTCATCGGATGATGAACCGTGAACCAATCAGAAACAGGGCCGTAAATGCGTTTACAGCCCGTCAAATTCACTATCGCCCGCCACTCACGCGTGTTTTCGCGAAGGCAGTTTCTTATTTGGCCGCGTATATTGATAATAATGGATGTTTAGAGCTTCTGAGAATTGTATGGTAGCCTTTGAGTTTACCATAGTCCCTCCAACGGAGTGTCTGGAAACGGCCCAGTCCCTGGCGAATATGTTGAGGTTTTTGATCACATGACCACGAAGGTGCACGCTTGTAAGTCAAAATGGCGGAGTGCGTGGATCAGGAGGCCAGCGAATGTTTTTTTTTCGGAAATAGAAGACGACGTGGACGATGAAAGTTTATTGATTTCTCTAAATATGGTCGAGAGAGCCATAAATTTAGATGACGAATTCGAAGAAGTGGAAAACCAGCTTGATTCTGTTTGGAATGATGTAAGTTTTTGTGTTCATTTGTTGCTTTCGTGATTGGAGCATTGGAGCGATTTCAATTAAGCTTTCATATCTCTGAAAGCGTTTTAGAACGAAGGATATAGAAACAAAAAAGATCCATTGAAATTTCAATCAGATGCAAATAAGTGCCGGTATTCTTAAGTCTAGCCTCGTGATTGCAATCAGTGGTACTGAGGAACTGCCAGATTATGGAGCTCCGGGGTATAGCTTTAAAACCTTATTTGCTATAAACTGGGCTGGAAAGAAAAAAATGTAATGCTCGCTGAAGTTCACATTTCATTGTTGTGAATTGAGACAAAGTTTGGATTAAAATTTAACGTTTTTGAAATGTTCTTGCTGTTTGATTCCTTAAGTGCAAGTCCAGTGTATTTTCAGATGAAATGTTAATTCAATTTGTTTGCAAAGAAACCTTGACTAAATTTTACCTCATACTTACCTCATATGTACAGTGATTAATATTTCAACTCGCTGTCATAAGGCTTTGTTGGGTAACGACTAAATCCAATCCAACGTGTATTTCATGTCCAATTAGGACATTTTCTTGGTGTCATATAACTGCAACTACCAGAATCCTTCATTTTTCTTTCTTTCTCGTGGCTATTGTTATAATTTTAACCCCACTGGAATTACAAAATTTGAATAAGAAAGGAAAATCGAATTAAATTCTGGTAGTTGTCGTCAAGTGATGCCATCATGAAAGTGTGCTATTGAAAATACTATGCATGCCTGCATTCAAAAGTCAACTTTCTTGGTACAAAAATTATTTATTTATCTGAACATTTAACATCAAAAGCCTGTAGAAAAGGAGAAATGCTTGGATAGACAGAACCCTTTACATTCTTCTGTTTGGTTGTTTCAAGTACTGCACACGAAACCTTCTCTTAACGTGAGCTACATTACATTTACATTACTGAGCATTTATCAATGTGAAGCAGCAGGGAGTAGTGGATGCTGGCCACCCCAGAAACTCAAGTCTCCAATTACAAATACATGTTAGTACAGTGGTAGAAGACCACTGCTTCTTCATTAACTTTGACCAATATTTTGTATCAAAATCATTCACAGGAGTCAAATGCCTCAAATGTAGACAGCCACCTTTCCCAGCATTCCTTTATCGCTCAACAATGATAAATGCATCAGGAGATTCCCGACTCACATATCAGACATCTCACAGTGATACCATCCATTATTAAGTTTAACCCTTTAAACCCTAACAGTGACAAAAAATGAAACTTCTCTTGACATTATCATTATTACTTATTCTCAAGTGATGAGAATAAAGTGATCACCAAGGATGTCTCGATGCTTAGACAAATTCTTCTTACTAGTTCCATAAGAAATGTATGGAGAACAGCAAGAGGAATATGCATTTTTAGATCAGGGCTTAAAGGGTTAAGAATTGTCACTATTCCTTTGTTAAGATTGAAGAGAGAGAAGACTCTGATTACAAGTGTGGCCATTGCGGAAAAGTATGTAAATCCAAGGGAGGATTAAAACTCCACAACAGAAAGAAGCATCCAGAAGTGAGTGAAAATGCCAAACCTAATTATGACAAGATGGCAAGTGACAAGCTTACACCACCTCTGTTGGAAAACATGATTCATGAAATCTTGAGTGAACTGTCAAAAGATGACTGTTACCCTACAGAAATGCAAAATGCATTTAAAGATACCCAAATCAAAGTGTCATATGATGATGCTATTTACAAAGAGTGTATCAAATGTCTGGCTTTTATGTATAGAAAGAATGACCCAGAGAAGTTTTATGAAAAATTCTATTCATCTCTTCCATTACAAGCTGAGACTCTCCTAAACAAAAAATTTCCTGGGAGTTTTTGCAAAATAATAGTCTTGCATCTTGGAGATAAGCTTCTGGCTTTTTCAAAACCCAGTGCTAATCAAAGTCACATACAAATTTCTTTAAAAGATGCTGAGCGTGGTCCTCTAAATTACCTTGGTGGATATATCTTGCGTAACTTGTATAGAAAGCACAAGACAAAGTCCTCTAACGAAACAAAAATTTGTGAGGAAAAAGAGGAATTTATGGCTTTACTCGACTCCCTTCATGTTGATAAGCCAGTTGGCAAGGATTCTGCATTTATTGGTGCCAAAGATAGGGGAGGTCTGTGGTACCCTAAAGAATACTTGACAGACATTCTTGTCACAGCAGAACTACAATTTCGTGTCCAGACTGGAAAGGAGGTCTGTCACAAAATCTGCGTGAATAAGATTGTTGACAATCTACTCCAACAGCCAGTACTGAGGTCTAAGTGGAACATGCTAGTAGAGGAATGTGGGTGCAAGATCACAAAAGGAAGATGTAACATTTTCCTGGACCAGATCCTGTCACTTTTCATCAAAATACGTTCCTTTTCCTATGCAAAGGACATTGTTCAAAAGTACAAAATTCAGCAAAAGGCAGCCCAGAAGAAAGCCCTGAGGAAGGAAATTCACAGGGCAACGAATCAATGAAATGACACTCAGTTGTACAGGGTTAATGTTCTCATTTGTTTTGTTGTAACTAAAGATCACTCCCAGGGGGACACTAATGTGAAAGGAGCGGGGATGCTTGCCGTCTCTGTTAGGGGTAGATATTGGATTTTGATATCCTTAAGGGTGTAAGCAATATTTCTAATCATCAAGGTTTCTTTTACGGTTGCACGCAAAGAAATAAAAATGCTGTCTTACTGTGTTCGTGGTCTAGACCGATCAGGGATGAAACCTTTCAAAATGTTTTCAGCAAACATCAGCTCCACTGACAGTTTCATTAGCATCCCCGCCCCTTTCACATGGGAGTCCCCCTCTGGAGGTCATTCCCCCCCCCCCTGATGAGCTTAAGGCAATGTTTGAACCACGTGTGTTTCAAAGGGAACTGTCTGCACCTTATTATCTGGTTAGAGATATTTGGTTTAACCCTTTAAGTCCAAAGAGTGACCAACATCAATTTTCTCCTAACAAGATATAAACGACAAAAAGTTATGAGAAATAATGAAATGATCACCAAAGGCAAATTGCTCTCATCTTTTAACAAATTCTCTCAACTAACACTTTAATGTTAATTGAGATTCTGTAAACTAACACTTTAATGTTAGCTGAGAGAGGAATGTATGGAGATCAGTCTGGAGAATTTGCATGTGGATATTGAGGCTTAAAGGGTTAAAGGGGACTGGGGCTGAGTGTAACCAATGGTACACTGGAGAATTTCATCTGTTCAAGCATACCGGACTTCCAAGTTCAAATAACATTACTCCAATATAGCCAGAGTTATTCTTAATATTGTGTGTTTATCTTCACACCAAGATGATTACAATTTTTAATGTCATCAGTCATAGTACAAAAACTTATGTGAAGCAGTTTATCCACCCAGCCCATTGAACACTTTCTTTTTAAGATGGAGTGCTCAGGTATATTAAGACCTGGGTCATTTCTTATGTACATCCACAATATAAGGAGGTGGCCTATCTCAAAAAATATGCAACTTGTTGATATGAAACTTTTCCAAGGGCTTAAAACTCGATAAGACGGTTCATTTTGATCAGCAGTTGTCAAGATAATGATCACATGACTTTTAAATGTATCCAATTTCAAAATTTTCCTTTAGGCATTGTGCAGGAGAACTTAAATTTAAATTGCAAAATAACATTGGCATATTCCTCATGGCATTAACTTCTACACAAAACTAACTGGAAAGGGTTTCCAGGTCATGTCACAATTTTGCTGTCACACAATTACCAGAAAGTCATCATGCATGTTAGGTAGACCACCTTTTCAGTAACATTTGGAATTCTTCTCAATGAATGCAATATTTCCATTCCTGCAGAAGCCCTAAAGGAAGAAACCTCAACCTTAACCCTTTAAGTCTCAAGAGTGACCAACATCAAATTTCTCCTCACAGTATCAATAAATAACAAAGAGAAAACTGTATGACAATTATTATATATAATGATAACCAAACTTAAATTGCTTTGATCTTTTAAAAATTTCTCCCAACTAACATCATAACAAAATGTATGGAGATCAGTCAGGAGAATTTATATGAGGATACTGAGGCTTAAAGGGTTAATTGATTATGTAATAAGTTACCATGGAAACAGGGTGAAAATGTTCATCTTGACAAGTGTAAGGCTTTGGTCAAATCTCATACTTTCCCGATTACTACTTTGGAAGATAGACCACCCCCCTTACTTTCTGACAAGACAATAACAGACCCTGAGTTCATAACAAGTCTTCAATGTACATGAGTGAAAACTTACTCGCTGTTATCGAGCCACCTTACTCGCTGTTATCAAGCCGCCTTCTCTTTGTGTTTGATTTCCTAGCACTAAGAGGCTCTGCCATAACATCTGCATACTGTTGTCTGCGACCCCGGTGATGTCGGCCAACGACATTTCCTTGTATTATAGGTGCGAGTTGCCCTTGAATAGCAATTGCATTAACATTGTAGCCGAACTCTTTGCGAGATGGGTTTTCTGCTCGTCTTCCCACTCCCCGTTGATAGCCAAAGTATTCTTCTAGGACATCTTGACAAAATCTCTCAGTAAGAACATATTCAAAACCTTCATGCAGCAGGAGAGGCACAACCTTCATTGTTGAATATGTGGTTATTTTAAATCCTTCAAATGTCTGCCAAGAAATAAACATCTTGGCTTTTGCAGTGGCTGTGAAGTTATTGCCTCTTTGTTGGATGTTGTTTTTCCATGTGTTTAGATAAGACAAGAAATCAGTTTGTAGCCAGTCAAGTCTTTCATCATTGACATCTGTATAAGGTTTGACGTCAGGATTGTTTCGGGTTTTGTGTTCATTAAGTGATCGCACATTCATACAGTCAAAGAATTTGTTCATCATTTCACAGAGCTTGCTGGTTTCACTTGCTTCATCTCCCATCACTTGACGGAGAGCTACTGCCACACTGTCACTAAGGACTTATACAGCTAATTTTACCCTCATGACTGAGTAGGAATTAAGCAAAATGTGGTCTGCAGACAATTTTGGAAGCATGTGTAACCCATTGTCTAGGTCGTATTTGTAAACATCTACAATGTGCTGCCAGAGTAGATATTTTCCATTGTTCCACATATACCTGGAAAAACGACCACTTCCTGAGTTGAACAAGCAATTTCTACAGGTTTTGATGAGATGAGGGACATCTGAAAAGAAGTAAATGTCGTGATCTGGCCTGAAGATGTTGATTGTTTTGTAAACAACTGAATCATCAACTGCATTTGTCTGAAGGCCTTTGTGCATTCTATAAAACTTCCTGTTAAAGGATGCTCCATCAGACACTGTGGCAACCACTTGAAGACTGCAGGAGAGTTCCAGTAAGCTGACAACTTTCCAGAAGAGAGGCATTATTTGATAAGACGTGACACCTATTTGGAAAGTATGCTACGCAAAACTTTAGCGTTGTTGCTAGTCCCCTCACATAAAAAACAAGCACATGTGTTGCCAAATCGTCTATGTTATCTAAAGTAGCATAGTTGACAGTGGCATCCCCTAAGTCGACAAATCCAATTAATTCATTGGTATGTTTGTCAAACACCAAATTACTTTGAATTTTCATCTCATCAAATAACAGGACAATGTACCTTTGTATTCCTGAGAATGCCTTTGTTTGAGCTATCAGTTCCTTAATTACTCGTGGGGAGAAGCCAGCCTGTGGTCTGATAACATTTTTGTAGTCTCTGAGGCGCCTTCTACTTGGAAGATAAAGGACATTCTGAAAAGCATCGTAGGCACTTGGCGACTTAATTGCAAGAGAGAGACAAAATCGTATCATCATAGGGTGCCACCTCATCTGACGAGCATTACCACATGCCATAGCTTTTTGCTGTTGTTCCCAAAAGATTTTCATAATGGGGAAGCTGTCAAGACTCTGTCCAGAGAGGATGGTCAGAAGATCAGAATGAAGTTCTGATGCAATAGGAACACTGTTGTTTCTGATTGAGGCTCTCATTTCTTCCACCTTTCCTCTAAGTTCTTTGCATTCAAGACGCTTTTCTTTCAAGCTTATTACCAACCTCTCATGGGAAGTATTGCTCAGAGGGGCTTTATCCTTTACAGGTGTTTGCATTTTCCTTGAGGCACGTGCTAGCCTCTTTGTTTCAGCAGCATCTGCAATTTGACACTCTGAACACTGGTCAGTCTCTGCTAAGACCAGACAGTTGCTATGTCTCTTATACACAGTTACCTGCATTGCAGGTGATAATTCAAAGTCCAAAGGATCAATAACCTTGGGTATTGAGTGCCGCATGAGCCTAAATGCCCCAACTGGATCTTGAATTTCATGATCAGCAAACTTGGATAGGCCAGCACAAAGCTGGAGTTCTTGAACATGTGACAACAGTGGAAAAGCCCTAGTAAATCTGACTGAACGTTTGTGTGTTAAGTATATAGGGTGGTTGTCAGGGAGAAACCAACCATATACTGAAACACTAAACCCCAGGCTTGAATCCACAATTACTTGGTACTTTGGCAGATGATGGATACCATCAAACACGCTGAGAGCTACAGAACCGTTATCCTCTTGTGTTGATCTAGTCCAACCGCTCAGCTTAAGGCTATCAACATGCTTTACGAAGTCACCCAAATTTTTAAAATAGGGTTTACAGACTGAAGGGGCTGTAGGCTTGGCTTCATCATCAATTTTAAGGCTAACATATTCACGAGAAGGCAAATGGCCACTTTCTTGACTTGTATGACTTTTAATTGGTAAATTGAGTGTAGGAATCGCACCAGTTCGGACATTTTTCCTTGTTTCGTCTGAAAACAATTTACAAACAAAAAATACTGAAATATTAAAATATAGAACTGTACTGAAGTATGAATATCCTTTTAGGGTTACAATGTAAATAGGCTCATCAGTGACCCAGTCTAGAATGGTTCACAAGCCTTATACACTTTTACGTCAACTATCTCGGCAATCACGGGTATGACAGCTTGGAAACTTCGGCAAAGAATTATTGTAATCGGGGTATAAAAATGAAAAGACGGATACTTACGAATTTCGATGTCTTCCGGGTTAAAATGCCTCTCGCAAATGTAAACATTCCCTTCGACTATTTGTTTGCGGAACCTTGCGTCGACAACTCTGTCTCTAGTTACAACGTGCACTAGGGCCTTTCTCCAGGTTTCTTTGCTTTTGTCAGAAGCAGACGGAATTTTAAAAATACCTGTCCCTTGGTATTTTGGCTTTCGTGACACGCCGCACCCAAATATTGAGCAGTTTGCTCCCGGCATCGCTTTTCACTGTAATGGCAGCTCTCTTCCTGCGTGCACCTTCGATGTCACGTGATTACCTGATTTTCCGAGCACTAACATATTCGCCAGGGACTGGGCCGTTTCCAGACACTCCGTTGGAGGGACTATGAGTTTACTTATGAACTCTGTTGCTGTTAATTTTTTTTAGGAAAACGACATATTCATGTATGTTTCTTAAAAAGCCAATAAACCTAGTAGTTGGATCACTTGATACTCTTCTGAACTGTGGTATAGACTGTCATTTGCTAAAAAGAAAAAGAAAGGACAAGACAATAAGGTATAACTGAATATCCCTATTAAACAGTGTAAACTATCCGTGCTCATCTTCTTCCACCAGCATAGTTTCCTTCATCCATCGAGTCCATCTTTACAGCTGCACAATTACTGGCCATGTACGGTAGGAAAAGGACACGATAATAAAGTAATTAGAACTTCTGTGAATCATCACGACTATTTGCCACTATTCTTGACTAATCTTCGCTATTTGCTACTAATTAAATGGTTCATGACTATTTTGCGACTGTTCGTCACTACTTGTCACTACTCCTTTCATTGTTTAGTTTGCCGCCAACATCATGATAATGAGCATCGCCGTGCGTTCATGGCTACCAACCAATTAAGCTCTTTCTAAGCGTCTATGAATAATAACGCACAATATGACGGATCTACAAACTTTCTTGCACTGGAAGTAAATGTCCTGAGAACAATAGGCATTCTGTGCGATGGAAAAAATTAAATGTTCTTCAATATTCGTTCCATTTGTAAGTACTCTGTAAGTCCCTAGGGAAGGGGTTCATTTAATCACGCCTCCAGGCTGATTTGATGGGAAATGTAGCAGAGATGGGGCTTATTTCAAATCATGAACTTAAAACAAGACTAGTATATATACCAATTTGTTTCCAAAAATCTCCTTCAACACTTACTTAAACATAACACTTGTAGGTTTCATATCATGAATACATCATTAACGACCAAGATTTTACTATCAAGTGACTGAAACGTGATATACTTCTCAAGAAAATCATGTTTTCTATTTTCTAACCACCTGGCTGTCTGAGTTTTGGAAGTATTTCTTTTGCGCTTTTTTAATTCTTCAAGTAGTATTTAAATCCTTACAAGTTCACAGGGGGGAGGGGGGGGGTTAATAGAAAAATCTGAATTCCAAAGGAGAGGGGACAAGCAAAGGAAAAAATTTTTTGAAAGTCAGGGGGAATTTACGTGACGTTGCGTCAAGTCAGGAACATTGTTAATTCTAGTTCAAAGACAATGCAAAGTCAAGGAATGTATGTCGTGTAAAAAAAATTGAATGAACTTTTTTAGTGGCTTTTGCGCGAAAGCATTCATCATGCGTGGTTAGTGACAGGTTTGTCGTCGGTGAAAAGTCAGGGAATTTGTTTTATCGTGATAGATGGCAACTCTGAAGATTCAAAACCCTAAAAATAGGCACGTAATGCTGCCAATATCACTGGTTCTCATGACAAGTTTTATTCTTCTTAAAACCAACATACACGAATTATGGTTTTACGATTAACACTGACAGATTTCATGCGTGAACTCCCAAGCCTTGTTAAATCACAGGCAGCCCAAGCTAAGGTTGAGAGCTGCGCATAAATTAGACTGTTTTTTCCACGCTATGCATAATAATGACATCGGCAACATTTAAGAGTTTGTATGGAAATGATACAAAACGTCTCAAATTGCCACAAATCAGAAAGAAGTCGAAATAAAAAAGATTTGTCTTATTTCATTGTTTTATTGGTCATTATTGGAGGGCTTCCTGGGCTGGTTTGAAGCTTTTTGGGCAAGAAATTGAGGTTTGTATTTTTCATCAGTTACTGAACGTTTAGAATTAATTAAAGGCAGGAAACAGTTTCACACTGCACCTCACTTGAGGTTCGATAAATTCCATCACAATAAACGAATCGCCCTACAACTTCAAAGGTGTATTCTTGGGTCTTGCGCATACCTCTGTTCTTTCTCATGGGTTCCAGATCCTATTTTAAGCCGTCGAAAATCCCTCTTAAATACGAAACTCGCCTTTCCTGGTATGCGATTTCATTTGAAGTGCACACATGAATCATTGCAAGCCGCGTTTCGACGACAAAATGTCCCTCAGCCGGGGACAGGCTGAGTGAGATTGTCGACATTAGCAAACTTGGGAATGGCGGTTTTTTTTTTGTTTTTTTTTTTACCTCCGCTTGATTCTTCGGCCAATTAAGGGGTACTAACTCGAGCTTGTGGACGAAATGCTATATCTTGTCCTTTCGAATAAAAGCTATTAAGAGCCAGTCCACGAGAGGTTCAAAGATTTTTGGAAATAGTCAGAAACAACCCTATCTCAAACTTTGCCTGCTGAAAGCTAGTCATGAGCAAGTAATCAAATCGACATTATTTTGTCTTCTAATACTAATGTGGCCACGTGACAGGCAATTTAAATTTTACCCTCCCCCCCTCCCCCTGCGAGCAATTTTGGCTCAAAAAATTTTCCAAAATTTACCAACTTTGCATGTCTCTTGTCAAAACAAACATTAGCCAATCATAAATCGAATGATGTTTCTTTACTAAACTGACCTTCTTCTTTATAAAAATACTAATATTTCTGTCAGACTCTTCTTATCAGCTGAACAATAATTTTCAACAGAGAGTGTGGTTTGACAGATTTGAAAAAGTGCCAATTTTACCAAATTTCAAAGGAATTTTTTCTATGTAGTAGACAAGAGCTATGGTTGATCTGCATTTCACAAAACAGCCAAAGGAGTTTACTTAAACATTATCGAAAAATCTTTGCGGGCAATTCATTTTTAATCTTCAATATAGCTTATGCAAAATTGACATTTTCCTAAAATAGACATACCTGCTGAGGGACAAAAGGGTCGCATTAAATCACCTTTTAACACTTAAGAAATACATGAAACCTGCAAAAATGTACAACACAAGCTAACAAAGTATACGGTTATCGTTTGAATTACTTCACTGTCGCAGATTTTTCACATAAACGTTTTGCAGCTATTGAAGTCGTTCCTTCCCCACCCCTCCCCCGATAAATTTTAAGGTGAGTCAGGTGTGTATTATTTAATTTCCAGCAGAAGCTTATTTCAAGCTATTCGAATAGATTCATTTGGCTTTTGGGTGTCAGTTTCAATCATTCAGAATCTAAAATAAATTTATAGGCCATAAAAACAGGCTGAAATGAGAGAATTGAAGTCGAGAGGTTGCGTGACTGTGCGTGACACAGAAGCGCCTTTCCTGCTTCGATAACTTCTCGACGGCAGATTTACTATTTTACAAGGGGAAAATGGCAACCAAATAATTTCACATATTCCACGAGGAACAAGAATTTCGTATACCAGCCTACACCTTACACATGAAGGAGGCTTAACGTTTTACAGTAAAACAACTGTTACACCGACTTTGCGATTTGTATTTGTGTGTATGAACCGTGTATATGATTTGTTGCAGTTAGTCGGTAACCAAATGTAGCTTACATTCTTTAAAATCTAAAGAATTGAACCATTCTTTCAGCTGTGTTTGTCTCCAGAACACTCCGTTTAGGGAGTGAATGGGTTTTGCTGAATGCCCTTCGAGGATACCAGTGATCAGACATAATAATGATGATTCTAATGTTTCACGTAAACAAGAAATAATCTGCTGGAACAGATTTCGTCAGTTTAATTGATTGCAAATTATTAAGGCCGCAAGTTGAAATCTGGAATGAATTAGAATTTAAGAAGTGGACTGAAGAAAGCAAATGAACAAATTTGGATAATCTAGAATGGGGCTCAAAAGCGGGTATTAATTGCTCCCGATTCTTCTGCCCGTCAGATACTTCTCCACGCATCGCGCATGAAAATATAAAAGAATCTGAGTACATACCTCAGTGTTATACCTCAGGATAAATACCGTCACATGCAATCTACGGACTTGTTTGAAGAAGCCTATTTGCTACCAAACACTGAAATTTTTCATCAAGAATCTCCACTGGAGATAAATGTTAAATAGCTTTAAATTACATTAGCTCTGGTTGAGTTTGATTTCGACTTTCACATAAACACTACTTCATGTACATTTCAGTCCAAATGTACCTGGAAAATTTTCAATTCAGGTAAGCTTTTTTTCTCTCAATTGCTGAAACTATTTTGCTGTTCCAAAAAAGAAAAAAACAAACCCTTTTTCATTTCCCCCACAACAAACAGGGTGGAAAAGAAGGTCAACATCCGAGGCAGGGGCTTAACACTAACAATATGGGAGGCCTTTACATTAGTTATAGGTTTAGAACCAGATAAAAAGGGATATCTGCGTCAACTGTCAAAGTACTTGAAGAAACTACTGAGGAAATCAAACTACAGATTCCTTGCAACTGTGATGTAAAATTTAGCGACATTATGTAAAAGTAGCTTGCCCGTATAGCTTTATACTGTAAAGAGAAATGGCCAAACATTGAAGGCAGTGGGAGGAACAACTGGCACACGGTTAACAAAGCAAGATGTTATTTGGGAGTCTGTTTGCTTGGGTTGTACGCGAAAACAGGCGTGTATCGCCCAAAAGGGTAAGGATTTTTTTTCACCATTTTTGCCTAAAAATTGTCCAGATTTTGGATCCTGCCTTTTGGACTAAAGTTGGGCATGGTTTGGGTGCAGCTGTAGAGGGCATATACATATTTATCTGATGTATAGAAAAAAGATAGAGAATTAACCAAAAAGAACCATTTCATATGATATTGCGTGATTTGTCTGCCATGGCCAGGATTAATAATTTCAGTAGGGTCACGAACTTTCCTAAAGGTATCAGGCATACAGGTGGTTTCAGAATAGACATACGGTATCTTAACTGTCAGAAGCATAAATCGTGGGCTTAAGTTAACTCACAAATGACCTGCTTCGCAGCTCACTTGGTAAAGCCGCATCACACCAGCGACTGGGCAATGTGACGACGTAATTCAATTCCCGTTCACGGGTGCGGGCAAGGGGTGGGCGTTTTTCTTCAGTAGACAATACATGAGGATTGTTTCAGTTTATGCTGCAGCTGATAAACATTTGCAGTTTGCTTTGTTCAGTAGTTACTTCAAGTATTTTCCCCTATGTAAACGCAAATTGCTCCTATGTGTTTCAAAGCCTCCCATATTGTTAATTAGTATTAAGCCCTCACCTTGAGGTTCACCGGCTTTTTAATATCATTTGTTGTAAGGAAATAACTATGTTTTTATGCAATGAGCAAATTGCTTTCCAATTGAAAAGCAAAAATATCAAAACTGAATTGGTAATTTTCCTAGACGTACAATTGAAGGGAAGTTTACATGATGTAGTGTCTACGCCGAATGTAATAGCTTGTAATCAAAACTTCGCAATTGAATGTGTAACATTTAACATTCACCTTGAGATTCTTGATGAAACGTTGCAGTAACTGGTAGCAAACAGATTTCTCCAAGCAAGTACGTAGGTCACAGTTGACGGTGCTTCTCCTACCACTGAGGTATGCGCTAGTTTGCTTGTGTTTTCATGCATAAACAAGTTCTTACGGGAAGAAGAACCGGAGAAATTGGTACTCGCCTTTGAGCTACACTTAAGATGGTCCAAAGTAGCTTGTTTGCTTTTTAATCCACTTTTGTACTTCTAATAATTTGATATTATCAACTGACGAAATCAGTTCTAACAGATCATTACTGATTTCGTGAAACAAGTATCATTATTATTATTATGACTAATCACTGGTATCCTTGAAGGGCATTCAGCAAAACCCATTCACTCCCTACACAGAGTGTTCTGGAGACAAAACGCAGCTGAAACAATGGTTCAATTCTTGAGGTTTTAAAGAATGAAAGCTACATTTGGTTATCCACTAACTGCAACAAATCAGATACACGGTTCATACACACAAATACAAATTGCAAAGTCGGTATAACAGTTGTTTAACTGTAAAACGTTAAACCTCCTTCATGTGTAAGGTGTAGGCCAGTATAGGAAATTCTTGTTCCCCGTGGAATATGTGAAATTATTTGGTTGCCATTTTCCCCTTGTAAAATAGTAAATCTGCCGTCGAGAAGTTATCGAAGCACTTGTCTGTGTCACGCACAGTAACGCAATCTCTCGACTTCAATTCTCTCATTTCAGCCTGTTTTTGTGGCCTATAAATTTATTTTAGATTCTGAATGATTGAAAACGACACCAAAAAGCCAAATGAATCTATTCGAATAGCTTGAAATAAGCTTCTGCTGGAAATTAAATAATACACACCTGACTCACCTTAAAATTTATCGGGGGAAGGGTGGGGAAGGAACGACTTCAATAGCTGCAAAACGTTTATGTGAAAAATCTGCGACAGTGAAGTAATTCAAACGATAACCGTATACTTTGTTAGCCTGTGTTTTACATTTTTGCAGGTTTCATGGATTTCTTAATTGTTAAAAGGTGATTTAATGCGACCCTTTTGTCCCTCAGCAGGTATGTCTATTTTAGGAAAATGTCAATTTTGCATAAGCTATATTGAAGGTTAAAAATGAATTGCCCGCAAAGAGTTTTCGATAATGTTTAAGTAAAATCCTTTGGCTGTTTTGTGAAATGTAGATCAACCACAGCTCTTGTCTACTACATCAGTAGAAAAAAATTCCTTTGAAATTTGGTGAAATTGGCACGTTTTCAAATCTGTCAAACCACACTCTCTGTTGAAAATTATTGTTCAGCTGATAAGAAGAGTCTGACAGAAATATTAGTATTTTTATAAAGAAGAAGGTCAGTTTAGTAAAGAAACATCATTCGATTTATGATTGGCTAATGTTTGTTTTGACAAGAGACATGCAAAGTTGGTAAATTTTGGAAAATTTTTTGAGCCAAAATTGCTCGCAGGGGGGGGGGGTAAAATTTAAATTGCCTGTCACGTGACCACATTAGTATTAGAAGACAAAATAATGTCGATTTGATTACTTGCTCATGACTAGCTTTCAGCAGGCAAAGTTTGACACAGGGTTGTTTCTGACCACTTCAAAAAATCTTTGAACCTCTCAGTCGTGGACTGACACTGTTTACTATGCTTTGCAAAGCTGTTCTAAGTTTTGAGTCTGTGGTTGAAATAGTAAAGGGCGACCATTCAGTCATCCTTGGAGACCCAGGGGCAGATAGTCGGGGCGAGAGGCAGATAAAACGGGCGAAATCGGTGCGAGAAAAAGCCTGGTACGGTGCGAGAGAAAGTTTACAAGACGGGCGGGAACAGCCCCTGGGAGGATACCTTTAACGGACTAGTTCAAAAGCCCATTCGCGTCCTTGCTTCTGATTGAGCTCAAATTTTGAGGCATTGTATTTTTTGTGCCCAATCAGCGATCAGCTTATTTCACCGCTCCTTTCGAGACGTTTTATACAGAATGTAACTTTGCTTAACCTTTTACCCAGATCCCATGCACTGGTACGTACTGAAATCAACTTTCTATCTCGCTCGCTCGATAGGCCTACCATCGAAGAAGGTTTTAGTAATATGCGAACCCACAAAACCGAGAAATCGAGAAATTTGGAAAGGGTACTCAAGGAAAAAGAAAACAACAAGTACGAAAATCAGATTGACGTATTGTGAAAAGTTCACTCCTTAGGAGCGTGCAGTTAGGATTTACGCGCGATCCACAAAACGATTTGCGTTTGCTCCAATCTGCACGCTTCTTAAAGTGTACTAATACACAGTAAAGTAAATGGACTTAAAATTGCTCAAAATGCGTTTTAAGGATAGCAAAACAACACCATGTAATGTTTCATGAACTTTATTCAGTTAGTTTGCTGTTATGTATTGCTCAAAATGTTTGCTTCGAAATCCCATACAAAGTCTTATATTTTGAAACGCCATTTTTAATAATATTCAAATATTATGCTTGGGTGTCCTGTGATGAGATCTGGATGAAAGGTTTAGCAAAGTTACACTCTGTATAAGACGTCACGAAAGGAACGGTGAAATAAGCTGATCGCTGACTGGGCAGAAAAAATACAATGCCTCAAAATTTGTGCTCAATCAAAAGCAAGAACGCAAATGGGCTCTTGAACTAGTCCGTTAAAGGTATCCTCCCAGGGGCTGTTCCCGCCCGTCTAGTAAACGTTCGCTCGCACCCATTTCTCCCGTTTTATCTGCCTCTCGCCCTGACTATCTGCCCCTGGGTCTCCGAAGATGCTATTCAGTTTAACGCTACTACGCGCGCAGTTCTTTCTTGTATAACATTTATTATATTGTACAAGGTGTTTCTAACTGTTGAGTGGGTGTAACAAGTCCTAAAATGCGACCATTTTGAAGGTTTACATGTTGCCTTGTGTGAATTTTAAATACTATGAAGACAGAGCTAAGCCCTTATCTACTTCAGAGTCGCTGGGCATCACAGTGACTCCAGGAACGTTCTTGATGCGGTCAGGTTCTTAACATGGGCGATAGAGAACTGCTGTGTGAAAACCTCTGACTCAGCACAGAGAGTAGAAGTGAAAATTCAGCTGAGTTAGCAATGTTGCTTGGTCCACCATTACTAAAACCTAAATTGAAATTATCCTCATTAATTAAAAAGGCAACATGTAAACCTTCAAAATAGTCGCACTTTAGGACTTGTTACACCCACTCAACACAATAATAATATAATAAATGGAGACTCTGATGAGACTGCGTGATAAGCAGATATCGAATAATTATAGTAACAGTTTAATTTTTGAAATATAAGGTGCCTGGCAATCGATAACACCAGTTACACGTACTGTATTTTTGTTGCACCATATGGCTCTATTGAGCTGATTCACTCTTACAAAACGAGTTTCTAATAATAGCAAAAATTCATCCGCAAAATGAACTCACGCAAAAGATCAATGCTATGCTGACTATCTATGCAATAAGGTAAACATACCTTTAGTACAATTACACTGCCCTGCGATATAGTCAACTTTTGCTTTGATGTGAGCAATCATTTGGCTATCGACGTTCCCCAGACCGCAGTTGTTGTTTATCACAAAACTTTGTCCCGCTTGAGATTTAGGCGCAACGACTGGTTTGGCGCTGGAGTGAGGATTGCCGTATGAAAAGGCGATCATCACCGCGAGGCAAAGAAGACACGCAAAGATCGAGCGAAGTAACATTTCTCCCTGGTATGCACACAAGAGTACAATAGGCTGACTTCAACCGTCAACGACTGACTTGGAACTGATGTTTACGCATTTTTAAGACTTCTTAGCCATGCTTCATATCACGACGTCTGCGGGTAAAGTTCGAAGGGCTTGCCACTCAAATGTAGAAAAGCATTTAACAGCTCCTCCTAATTCTGCTGCTTATTTATCCAGGAAAAGTTGTTTTTTTTTTCCCGTTTGAGCTTGGCCGACCTTGGATGTTATAAGGTTGAATTCGAATTGTGTTTTTTACGTCTTGGCCATCTGGGCTTCTCTACAAGCGAGAGAACGTTGTTTGGCTCATGTATAAGCGCAAAAATTTGTTTTGTTAAACAAGCGGATTTGTTAGTGCCAGAAATCATGTTTCATGTCAGTTTCATGCGTGTCTCGGACCTTATCAGTTCAATGGATGTGTGGCTAAGCGACCTTGGCGGCAGCCGATCATTATCAGGTCCTCAAAACACTCAATGACCGGAAGTCCGAGATTTTTAACAAATACAAGGAAGTCCTTGGATTTATTTCTTCCGATTTTTCTCCGAAAACACCACGAAGACATTAAAACTGACTCTTCCTCCTTAATTAAAATATGCCCGATACATTCTCCACGGCACTCGCGCAGAACCTTATGCTAGAAAACTGTTTTGGATTTCTGCGTACATTCCTTGATTCACAAAACTACATAACAGCTCCGCTCTAATGATCGGTTTAATATCATCCTTAACGCAGCCTTGCAAACTCGCTCCATTGCCCACACGCTTATTACACTTTTGCTAAAACTCTGTTCTTTTTCGATTGCTGCGTCCATTCCTCGATTTATCAAGCTAAACAACCACTACGCCCTAATAATCGGTTCAATATCGTGCTAAACGCAGCCTTGTAAACTCATGAACAGAGTTTAACAGAGATCGCTTTGACATGATCAACTATTGAAGTTGTACTTATACACGTGTGGAAATATCCTATTTTAACTAGTAGCAATCAAAGATCAAGAAAGTGCGTTCGACTGATTGCATTCTGTCAGACAGCCAACGCTTCGGGTTCCCAAGTTGTCACCAAGGAGACAAAAGCCTTTGAGTCCTTTGCTTTCCCTTAAATGAAAGGATGAGTCTTTGACATGGGGTCTTTGTTAAACGAGCTCGGGTTTGCATATTGCTTTGACTGAGAATTGCTGTGAAATGATTTGACCATGATGAACACATTTTATGCTCAATATAAATGGCATAAATAACGGTATCTCAAGTGATGACCCAGTTTTCAACCTAAATGAAAAAAGCACAAATACATCTGGCAAAATTCAAAACTATTTAAAGGGTTTGCCGCTCGAATGTAGAAAGAACATTTTGAAGCCCTTCCCAAAATTTGTGCTGCTTGTCTAGCAAAAAAACAATTCTTTTTCAAGTTTGCATTTAGAAGAAGGTGAATATGGTAGGGCTGAATTTAATATGTTATTTTCATTATTGCTATCCAGGGCTTCTCTTCATGTGATAAAACGTTGTTTGACTCACGTATACGCGTGAGACTCGTAATTGTCAATATATAAGCGCACAGAAGCGCTTGCGCGTATGCGCACGTCGTTCTCTGTTATGTAGAGCAGGATAATTGACGCGACGTAAGCGGAAGCGGAAGTAGAACAAACAGCGTCCTCCAGCACAGGGCTAAATTCGAGTTGTGATTTTTATTCATGCTCTCCGGGGCTTCTCTAGCTCTTCGTGCGATAAAACGTTGTTGAGGCCTTCCAAGGGGTAAAAGCGACAAGCCACACGGCCCTGAAAGCTGGCGACATGGGACTTTTTAAACACCGACAGGCGAATCAACTGAAGCAGCAAAATACGACGGTGACACAATAAGCACAAAAGATAGACAGCAACGTCAGGAAATTGTGTATTTGACCAATAAAAGATAATAATTAAAGTCTATTTGATCGGTAATTCAGAGTAGCCAGTCAAAATTAGGACTGTTTACCACCTTAACTGCTGGCATGACTTCGTTGGTTCCGTAAATCGGTGACCTCTGATGCGTTGTATCCAGACTGAGAGCAGACGATCAGATTTGTTTCTGCTTATAAAATGTGAAGCTTCATTTACGGTCTGTCAATTACCTAAGTCGCTCGTAGCAACAAATTGACCGATTTTCAGGATCTCCGCCAGTATCTACGTTATCAGCATAGTTGTTCTTTTTTGATGCAAAAAATTGACTTGAATTTGCAGCAATTAAACCACTTTGACTTGCCCCTCAGAATGCTGAAAATCGCATTCCCGAGGTACAAAATTTCAAAATTTCCTGGGGGAGCATGCCCCCAGTCCCCCCTAGATACTCCAGCCTCCGGCGGGCGTTTACTGTATCTCTTGGCGAACTCTTCCTTTCAAACTCACTGTCTCTACACTCTGTAGGGTCGCGTGTTTTAGAGTTTCTACGTGTTAGAAGAATATTCGTTGTTAAAAGATCGGATTTGTAAATTGATTTTCTTTTGAGAGTCAGAAAAGAAATAGATCTTGAGAGTTTCTTACTCCAAAGGAGGCGTGTACGTTCCTGTTATAAAATAGTAAATTGTTGGGGTGCGAACGTCACCGTAAAGTGATTTACAAAATGATTTCAGATTGATTTACATAATGATTTCACTTCAAGTCAGTGAAGTTTTTTTCTCGCCAAGCACTCTTCCAGATCGCATCGCCTGTTAAAGAAGACATTAGTTAGGCAAGATGAAGTTTTCTTCGTTTGTCTCACGATGGAATCGCTTTGAGTTGTTGATCGCGACGTTTTTTCGACGAACAGATTTCTAGCAAAAGGTTCTGCGTGAGTGCCGTGAAGAATGTATCGGGCATATTTTAATTAATGAGGAAGGGTCAGTTTTAAAGGAAAGACTCCTTGAGCCATACAACTTTGGCAAAGCCTTAAGACTCGGCCTTCGCCTCAGCTTTCCTGAACTCTACGAAGCATGCAATCTAAAGGTCTCCTTCTCCACCGCGAAAACACTTCAGAATTCGGAAATATACAACGAAATACTTAAGTAGGCTTGCAACAGTCTTTTGGGCCTTGGAGTGTATCTTTTAAAGTCAAAATTTTGCATAGAAGATAAACTTCGATTTCCTTGATACTACACCAGCTTTTCAACATATGATCAAAGTTTATTTTCTCACTGGTTTCCTAGCAACAGCTGTCACCATAGCAACGGTGATGGACAACCCCTCATTTTAAATAATGTCGAATATCTCGAAAACTAGTCAGACACTTAATGACGAAACTTGAACTGTTTGAACTACTCAACCTACACAACCTGTATGCGTAATTAGAGGAAAATCTGTAAGAGCGTTTTCAAGTAAATCGTGATTCATTTTTTGCGGGCTCATTTTGGTCATTCCTGCAATTTTCTCCAATATTTCAAGAAAGATAAAACTTAACACTTTCTCTTTTCAGTTGAAAGATCTTTTATGATATCAAAACATTCTTAATGTACATTGAGCTTCCTAGGTGGCTGCGATTTTAAGATATTTATATTTAAAAACTGCTAAAATGTAGCACAAATCAGTCAAAAAGTTCGTAATTTGCATAAATAGAAATATTTCTAAATTAAACTGCCCTTACAGATTTTTCTCTTAAATTGATTGCCGTTAGAATAGTAATTCTTTTTGATGTTCCAGTGAGTTTTAGGCTGAATAAACATTTCTGTTATTAGATAAGAAGGTTGAATCTCGGTCAAGTTTCAGTCGTTATTAACTTTCAACGAGCAACAGTTTTGTTTTCTTTTTCCTGGTCTATTTCACGGTTATTCACGTGCAATGAATAATTATACACGTTGTGCTTGTGTCCTCTCGTGCGTTTATAATTCCTTCTCATAATAAAAAAAAATATTCGTCTTTCTGAGCTTGTTTCTCGTTATTTTTCTGCCCCAGTGTAATGTCATCGTGGGCGTTAACATGTACGCAATACGTAATTAAAAATCAAAACGTCAGTCAGTATTTAAAGAATAATGGAAAAGAGTCTCCAGGAAGAAGCTCAGAAGACGAAAATTTTTTTATTATTATGAGAAGAAATTATAAATGCACGAGAGGACACAAGAGAACCGTGTTTAAATATTCATTGCACGTGAATAACCGTGAAATAGACCAGGAAAAAGAAAATAAAACTGTTGCTCGTTGAAAGTTAATAACGACTGAAACTTGACCGAGAGTCAGCCTTCTTATCTAATAAACGAAATGTTTATTAAGCCTAAAACTTGCTGGAACATCAAAAAGAATTATTAATCTAACGGCAATCAATTTAAGAGAAAAATCTGTAAGGGCAGTTAAGAAAAATTTCTATTTATGCAAATTACGAACTTTTTGACTGATTTGTGCTACATTTTAGCAGTTTTTTTTAATTATGAGAGGGAATTATAAACGCACGAGAGGACACAAGCGCAGCGTGTAATATATAGATTTAGCCAAGCCAAAAGCGGAACTCCAATTTTTAGTTATTTATTATTATTTATTTTATTTATTATTATTATTATTTTATTTATTATTATTATTATTATTATTATTTCAAGTGGTACCTGACAGCAATATTATATTTTAGGTCATTAGTAGTAAATATACCTCTCATCAAATTAGAATCTGCATACTTGCCAACCTTATAAAATCAGAAATAGGGACCACCCCCCCCTCCCCATGCTCACCCAAGTCCTGGGGTAGTGCCCTGCCCCCCCCCCCCCCCAACTGCCCCCCTACACTGAGCAGGGTCTAGGATGCTCTAGGGTTTTTGAAATAATTTTT
>OZ034970.1:6943910-7036410 GCA_964030785.1 Siderastrea siderea
TTTACTGTGGTGTTGTTTTCAATATAATCTGATACATGCCCTATTTTCCCCTCCCCAGCTTCCTACAAATTCCTCACTTTTTTGACATATAAACAAATTCACGCAGCCACCAAAGAGGACGAGAATATGTATAATTCTTCCCTACTGCAATAAATTATCAGCATAAAGTTTTGCCGCCAAGACAATCAACAGAACAAAGACCTGCGTTAAGGCTGAATATTGTCTCAATATTGTCCCAATTATCATTCTTATGCATGTCTATAATTGTAAATCTCTTTCTAAAACTGGTTTCAGTTTCAGCTTGTTTTATAGTTTGTGGTAGAGTGTTCCAAAGTTTTGGGGCGCAGAAAGAGAAAGTTCTTTGACCATAGATGGCTGTTAAGACGTTAGGAACTTGTAAAAGTAGACGATCAGAGGAGCGAAGCGAACGAACTGGTTTATAGTAGTTCAGCCGCTTTTTCGCGACTACTCTTGTAGTGAGGAGCATCCTAGTGTCTGTCTTTGTGCACTGAATCACTGAGCCAAACTTAGCTGGGACAACTTTGGAACCTTCGAACTGCGTTATTCGTTGAATTTGGTTTGGCTAATAAAATTGTGGCATCTGCGTACTCAGACCGTACTACTTAACTGTCTATTTTGCGGGTAAGTAAAATCACTAGCTCTAAACCTGTTGTTGAGACAATATTCCTCTTTAACGCAGGTCTTTGTTCTGTTGATTGTCTTGGCGGCAAAACTTTATGCTGATAATTTATTCCAGTAGGGAAAAATTACACATATTCTCGTCCTCTTTGGTGGCTGCGTGATTTTGTTTATATGTCAAAAAAGTGAGGAATTTGTAGGAAGTTGAGGAGGGAAAAATAAGGCATGTATCAGATTATATTGATAACAACACCACAGTAAAAGATCGTACAAAACCTTTCACAGAAATGGTCCCTCTTAGGATTTTATTTGTAAACTCACATGCCAAAATATGAGATAAAGTAATAAGAACGCCTCACTTTGGGAGTAATCAGTTCAAAGTTTGAGCCCAGAAAGATTTTCTTTTTCTGAGTAAGAAATCTTGCGCATATTCAAAGCTAAAAGACAACAGAATTGGAAACTCACCTTTGCTTCGATCTCAGATTAGTCTTGAACCGACTGACGTCTGATGACTAACTGCAATTAAGTGAACATATGTTGAGTACTTTATTGACATGCCCTAATTCTCGTGAGAACAAAAAGTCATACTTTATTGATGGCATTAAGACAATAACGCAGGTCTCTGTTCTGTTGATTGTCTTGGCGGCAAAACTTCATGCTGATAATTTATTCCAGTAGGGGAAAATTATGCATTAAGATCTTTTACTGTGGTGTTGTTATCAATATAATCTGATACATGCCTTACTTTTCCCTCCCCAACTTCCTACAAATTCCTCACTTTTTTGACATATAAACAAATTCACGCAGCTCACCAAAGAGGACGAGAATATGTATAATTTTTCCCTACTGGAATAAATTATCAGCATAAAGTTTTGCCGCCAAGACAATCAACAGAACCCAGACCTGCGTTAAGGCTGAATATTGTCTCAATATTGTCTCAATTATCATTCTTATGCATGTCTATAATTGTAAGTTTCTTTCTAAAACTGATTTCAGTTTCAGCTTGTTTTATAGTTTGTGGTAGAGTGTTCCAAAGTTTTGGGGCGCAGAAAGAGAAAGTTCTTTGACCATAGATGGCTGTTCAGACGTTAGGAACTTGTAAAAGTAGACGATCAGAGGAGCGAAGCGAACGAACTGGTTTATAGTAGTTCAGCTGGTTTTTCGCGACTACTCTTGTAGTGAGGAGCATCCTAGCGTCTGTCTTTGTCCACTGAATCACTGAGCCAAACTTAGGTAGGACAACTTTGGAACCTGCGAACTGTGTTATTCGTTGAATTTGGTTTGGCTAATAAAATTGTGGCATCTGCGTACTCGGACCGTACTACTTAACTGTCTATTTTGCGGGTAAGTAAAATCACTAGCTCTAAACCTGTTGTTGAGACAATATTCCGCCTTAACGCAGGTCTTTGTTCTGTTGATTGTCTTGGCGGCAAAACTTTATGCTGATAATTTATTCCAGTAGGGGAAAATTATACATATTCTCGTCCTCTTTGGTGGCTGTGTGATTTTGTTTATATGTCAAAAAAGTGAGGAATTTGTAGGAAGTTGGAGAGGGAAAAATAAGGCATGTATCAGATCATATTGATAACAACACCACAGTAAAAGATCGTACAAAAACCTTTCACAGAAATGGACCCTCTTAGGATTTTATTTGTAAACTCACATGCCAAAATATGAGATAAAGTAATAAGAACGCCTCACTTTGGGAGTAATCAGTTCAAAGTTTGAGCCCAGAAAGATTTTCTTTTTCTGAGTAAGAAATCTTGCGCATATTCAAAGCTAAAAGACAACAGAATTGAAAACTCACATTTGCTTCGATCACAGATTAGTCTTGAACCGACTGACGTCTGATGACTAACTGCAATTAAATGAACATATGTTGAGTACTTTATTGGCATGCCCTAATTCTCGTGAGAACAAAAGGGTCATACTTTATTGATGGCATTAAGACAATAACGCAGGTCTTTGTTCTGTTGATTGTCTTGGCGGGAAAACTTCATGCTGATAATTTATTCCAGTAGGGGAAAATTATGCATAAAGATCTTTTACTCTGGTGTTGTTATCAATATAATCTGATACATGCCTTACTTTTTCCTCCCCAACTTCCTACAAATTCCTCACTTGTTTGACATATAAACAAATTCACGCAGCCACCAAAGAGGACGAGAATATGTATAATTTTCCCCTACTGGAATAAATTATCAGCATAAAGTTTTGCCGCCAAGACAATCAACAGAACAAAGACTTCCATTAAGGCTGAATATTGTCTCAATTTTGTCTCAATTATCATTCTTATACATGTCTATAATTGTAAGTTTCTTTTTAAAACTGGCTTCAGTTTTAGCTTGTTTTATAGTTTGTGGTAGAGTGTTCCAAAGTTTTGGGGCGCAGAAAGAGAAAGTTCTTTGACCATAGATGGCTGTTAAGAAGTTACGAACTTGTAAAAGTAGACGATCAGAGGAGGGAAGCGAACGAACTGGTTTATAGTAGTTCAGCCGGTTTTTCGCGACTACTCTTGTAGTGAGGAGCATCCTAGCGTCTGTCTTTGTGCACTGAATCACTGAGCCAAACTTAGCTGGGACAACTTTGGAACCTTCGAACTGCGTTATTCGTTGAATTTGGTTTGGCTAATAAAATTGATTGTCTTGGCGGCAAAACTTTATGCTGATAATTTATTCCAGTAGGGGAAAATTATACATATTCTCGTCCTCTTTGGTGGCTGTGTGATTTTGTTTATATGTCTAAAAAGTGAGGAATTTGTAGGAAGTTGGGGAGGGAAAAATATAAGGCATGTATCAGATCATATTGATAACAACACCACAGTAAAAGATCGTACAAAACCTTTCACAGAAATGGTCCCTCTTAGGATTTTATTTGTAAACTCACATGCCAAAATATGAGATAAAGTAATAAGGATGCCTCACTTTGGGCGTAATCAGTTCAAAGTTTGAGCCCAGAAAGATTTTCTTTTTCTGAGTAAGAAATCTCGCGCATATTCAAAGCTAAAAGACAACAGAATTGAAAACTCACCTTTGCTTCGATCACAGATTAGTCTTGAACCGACTGACGTCTGACGATTAACTGCAATTAAATGAACATATGTTGAGTACTTTATTGACATGCCCTAATTCTCGTGAGAACAAAAGGTCATACTTTATTGATGGCATTAAGACAATAACACAGGTCTTTGTTCTGTTGATTGTCTTGGCGGCAAAACTTCATGCTGATAATTTATTCCAGTAGGGGAAAATTATGCATAACGATCTTTTACTGTGGTGTTGTTATCAATATAATCTGATACATGCCTTACTTTTCCCTCCCCAACTTCCTACAAATTCCTCACTTTTTTGACATATAAACAAATTCACGCAGCCACCAAAGAGGACGAGAATATGTATAATTCTTCCCTACTGCAATAAACTATCAGCATAAAGTTTTGCCGCCAAGACAATCAACAGAACAAAGACCTGCGTTTAAGGCTGAATATTGTCTCAATATTGTCTCAATTATCATTCTTATGCATGTCTATAATTGTAAGTTTTCTTTCTAAAACTGGTTTCAGTTTCAGCCTGTTTTATAGTTTGTGGTTAAGAGTGTTCCAAAGTTTTGGGGCGCAGAAAGAGAAAGTTCTTTGACCATAGATGGCTGTTAAGACGTTAGGAACTTGTAAAAGTAGACGATCAGAGGAGCGAAGCGAACGAACTGGTTTATAGTAGTTCAGCCGGTTTTTCGCGACTACTCTCGTAGTGAGGAGCATCCTAGCGTCTGTAGTTGTGCACTGAATCACTGAGCCAAACTTAGGTAGGACAACTTTGGAACCTTCGAACTGCGTTATTCGTTGAATTTGGTTTGGCTAATAAAATTGTGGCATCTGCGTACTCGGACCGTACTACTTAACTGTCTATTTTGCGGGTAAGTAAAATCACTAGCTCTAAACCTGTTGTTTAGACAATATTCCTCCTTAACGCAGGTCTTTGTTCTGTTGATTGTCTTGGCGGCAAAACTTGACGCTGATAATTTATTCCAGTAGGGGAAAATTATACATATTCTCGTCCTCTTTGGTGGCTGTGACAACAGAATTGAAAACTCACCTTTGCTTCGATCACAGATTAGTCTTGAACCGACTGACGTCTGATGACTAACTGCAATTAAATGAACATATGTTGAGTACTTTATTGACATGCCCTAATTCTCGTGAGAACAAAAGGTCATACTTTATTGATGGCATTAAGACAATAACGCAGGTCTTTGTTCTGTTGATTGTTTTGGCGGCAAAACTTCATGCTGATAATTTATTCCAGTAGGGGAAAATTATGCATATTCTCGTCCTCTTTGGTGGCTGTGTGATTTTGTTTATATGTAAAAAAAGTGAGGAATTTGTAGGAAGTTGGGGAGGGAAAAATAAGGCATGTATCAGATTATATTGATAACAACACCACAGTAAAAGATCGTACAAAACCTTTTACAGAAATGGTCCCTCTTAGGATTTTATTGGTAAACTCACCTGATGCCAAAATATGAGATAAAGTAATAAGAACGCCTTACTTTGGGAGTAATCAGTTCAAAGTTTGAGCCCAGAAAGATTTTCTTTTTCTGAGTAAGAAATCTTGCGCATATTCAAAGCTAAAAGACAACAGAATTGAAAACTCACCTTTGCCTCGATCACAGATTAGTCCTGAACCGACTGACGTCTGATGACTAACTGCAATTAAGTGAACATATGTTGAGTACTTTATTGACATGCCCTAATTCTCGTGAGAACAAAAAGTCATACTTTATTGATGGCATTAAGACAAAATAACTCCTTAACGCAGGTCTTTGTTCTGTTGATTGTCTTGGCGGCAAAACTTCATGCTGATAATTTATTCCAGTAGGGGAAAATTATACATAAAGATCTTTTACGGTGGTGTTGTTATCAATATAATCTGATACATGCCTTATTTTTCCCTCCCCAACTTCCTACAAATTCCTCACTTTTTTGACATATAAACAAATTCACACAGCCACCAAAGAGGACGAGAATATGTATAATTTTCCCCTACTGGAATAAGTTATCAGCATAAAGTTTTGCCGCCAAGACAATCAACAGAACAAAGACCTGCGTTAAGGCTGAATATTGTCTCAATATTGTCTCAATTATCATTCTTATGCATGTCTATAATTGAGTATAAGACATTGAATGCGTACCAGAGCAATATCCGTTTGGTGAGCAGGTTCTTCTGTCTTTGAAAGGTTACCAACAGAACTATCTTTAAAGTTTTGGAGGAAAGTGGATGGACGTTTAAGTGTGACTATCCAGCAAAGGCGAATACAAAATAATTCGGCGTGGAAACTAAACCTTCTACTTTCAAAGATACAAGTGCGATAAAAATAGCTGTTCAAAAAACAATTTAATTTTGTGGGTGTGAATGGTAACCCGTCGTCAGCTGGATAATTGGCTACATGGGTTCATTGATTTGCTAAAAAATCTCCCGTTGTGGGTCAGAAATTTTTAATTTAAGACGTTCTCAGTAAAGGAAGCCTTTTTTTGTGGCAGACAGCTAGGCGCCAACATCTAATAATATCTCAAAGGCATACTAATTGTTATCGAAGGCACTTTGACAAGGCCTGTACAGACCGGTGAGGGTAAGAGGGGCAACTGACGAGTTTGCGGACAATGGCATTGTGGAATGATTTGCAGAATGGCCCAAAGTTGTGACTAAAGAATCAAATTTATACGGAATGACAACAAATTATACCGTGGCTGAAATTTTCCAAGAATTTCAACGGGAAGTTTGTTTAAACGCCCTGGAAATGTTCGTTATTTGTTTAGTATTGTAAATGTTTAGGGGGTATTTCTTTACTATCTTTGGCACAAAAGAGAGTGACAAATAAACAACCTTTCTAGGGTGGACTGAGACTATTCTTTATTTTTTTTCACTTCTGAAACTCTTAGGGTTCTGAGATTCCTGAATGAAAATTCATTAGCGACAGAACTTAACTTAGACAGAGCCGGTTATGGGCCATAGATCAACTTGCTCTAAGCCCCGCTATCAGCATGCTTATTCTTCACATTGGACTCCATGCATTTCTTATGGTACAAGATGGGGGAATTTATTCCAGCATCAATGCGTTTTATTTTTGGTGATCACTTCTTTCGTTATCATGTCCTGCATGTTTGATCAAGTAGTGATATTGTAAGGAGAATTTAGAAACTGGTCGGTATTGGACTAACAGTGACCCATTTATCGACCAGGCTGGTTTCCTGAGAGGCCCTGTAGTTTGGCTGCCCAAACAAAGAAAAATATCAGTTTAAAAAGTAAAGCACTTCATTACCTCAACTGGTACGTACAGATAACAAAGAATAGCTCTTAGAAGGCAGCCACAAAAAAACTCGTTACCAACTGCAACAATTCCAATTTTGGCGCCTTTATGTTCTGGACAAATTCACTGGCTTCATTGGAGAAAGAACCATTTGTGAGGTCTCTGTTTCTCACTATCGATAGAGCCTGAAGCTACGACGATGAACTTGAAATTCAAACGACTCAACTATTATTCAACTCGAAGTTTAAATTCAGATCACAGACGGTTATTTTTTGGCGCCACGATTTTTGTTACATGCAAGCCCAGCCATAAAAAGGCCCTTTGCAAAAATACTGGTACGAGCGCGGTTATTTTGAGCAAATACGTTGTAATCATTACTTTACGAGTCGTGTGACACGTACATGTACGAGTTGAATCTCCACTTTCGCGACTTGAACAAGTGGTGACTATTGGACATGGATGTTTGGTCCGGGTTTGTAAAGTTCTACGTTACACGCAAAGCAGTCGAACTAATAATAATAATAATAATGATAATAATAATAACAATAATAATAATAATAATAATAATAATAATAATAATAATAAGAAGAAGAAGAAGAAGAAGAAGAAGAAGAAGAAGAAGAAGAAGAAGGTTCTTACAGGCATATTTATAGTCAAAATACTCAGCGCGTTCCGCTTATTATAATAAATTAAATAAATTATAAATAAATAAATTTAATATTTGTATTGCGCGGGTTCCATACGGAAATGCTCACCCGCGCATGACAATAATACAAATAAAAATTACAGATAAATTTACAATAGTTTGACTTTCATTAATCGGGAACGGATTGCGTTATTGGAATTAAAATTCCAGTTTCAAATTGAATATTGTAATGTTACAACGGTAGCCTTGTTCCAGATAACGAATGCTGATTGGTTTATTATTGACATGAGGCGAATGTTCACGTGCAAGTAGCAGACTGTTGGTGGCTTGACCTATCTGACTTGATTTGTGTTCGCTCAACAAAATATTAATCGCAAATACTTTTAAAAGTGAAGAAACAGTCTGTTGCTATAAAATCGTGAACAATAATTTCTTAAAAACAAGGTTGCTGTAAATGCACAAGAAATGTTCCTGAAAATTGAGAAAAATTCCCTGTAATGTAAAACCGATTGAAACCAACAGCCGCCAACGGTTTCGTATTTCGCGTGTGAACTTTTGGTTTATTTTATTTTTTTGTAATTTGTTTATTTTTTTTTTGCAACAACACAATACAGTACTTAGGATAAATTACCTACAGACACTTAACTTACAAAAAGCGTTACAGTACGTACAATACATTACTTACAGTAACTTACTTACAATACACGTCACAGTACTTACAATATATTACTTACAATAGCTTGATTACTGTACACGTTACGAAAAAATTAAATACAAAGCAAATAGTTGTTAACTAAAAGTGAAGAGGACCAACTAGATATAACAAGGTTATTTTCTACTGAGTGTTCATGACAGCTACCAACTTTTCCCATTTTTTAAAATGAGTAGTGAGTTTATTCCTCTCCCTCGCAATGTGGAGTTCGATATTATAAACACGTCTTTTCCTGGCAATAAAACCTCTCAATGAGGGTAAGCTTCCATGACATTTCCTTACATAAATGTAATATTTACCTAATAACAGAATATGAAATCTTCCGTTTTTTCAAAATTCCCTAAAAACAAACCTATCTCATTTAAGGATTCTATAATGATGTTATTATCTTTCAGCCAGGACAAGACTTCTTTCCAAAATTCAGAAGACACTTTACAACGGGAGAGTAAATGTTCGATGGATTCTGGTTCTTCATTGCAAAACGTACAATTAGGGGATTGCGAAAGGCCAAAGCGAAATAATTTATCATTGGTAAAGACAATGTTGTTAAGAATTTTGTATTGAAATTCTCTCAGTTTGGAATCAAGTGTAGTACGGAAAGGGAGAGAGTAAACCTTTTCCCAGTTAATGAATGTCTCTGAGTACTTGTCTGTTAATTTTTGTTGAGCTGTCGGAGGAATTTGTTTTTTGCGCAAAAAAGAGTCGTATATCTGTTTAGAGGTGACATCAGAGATAGGGACAGAGCCACAGTTTAGTTTAATATATGGTGTGCAAGGGATGGGTTTTATTTCATTTGTACAGACAGAAGATCTAATAATCGTTTTCCAATCCGATGGAAGGGAGTGAACGACTCATATAATAAAGAAACGTTGTTCAGGAGAGATCGGCACATAGGGGTCTTCGTGCAAGAAAAAATTGTTATCCGTAATAAGGTCGCCCACCTTTACGATTCCTAAGTTAACTAGATCATTTCTATAGACAGACTTTTTATCAATGCAGATAAACTTATTATTCCAAATGATCTCGTTCATAATATCATTAAAAGTGACAGGCGTACTACTATTTAAGGTGATTCCATCGAAAAAGAAGTTGTAATGAGAATTTGTTGAAACTTTGCACAGTTACGAATTACACCTAGTGCATTAAATAAATGAAATAAAAAGAGGGGGTCACCGTGTCTGATTTCACGCTGCGGGGCTATAGTATATAGGTACTTTGCTATCTTTAGACAGCAATATTAAAAAAACCTATCCTTGTACTAGAGACACCCATTACTTCAACAAAGTTATAACTAGCAATGAAATATAAGCATTATTCTTATGATAGAAGTACAATGTTACAGTAAAACGCCTTAAAATTGCCGTAACAATGAAACTAATTTGTAATAATAGGCAAATCGAGCGTCTGCACGGTTCCAGTGAAACGCCTAAAATCTGGCTGTAGTAGTGAATCAACCGGAATATTTCAAAATTGAATAATGAAAAGTTCTTCAAATTTGAATATATCATGTAAAGTCGTATTTTCCTCAAATAAATGGAATAAAAAAGTGGGGTCACCGAGTTCGTTTAGGAGAAAACGACAATTTATTTCTCTGAACAGCTCAGCTTCCATAGAAAACCTATCAAGTTCCGAACGCGCGCGCGCTCGTGCGCGCGCTAATCACGCAAAAAATGATGCGCAGAAAGGATGCGCAATGCAATTGAATGGAATCACCTTAAACCTGACCATGCGTCAAAACATTCTTTGTAATATTTCGGGAGCTGAGTTTTTAATTTGACGGTGTCAAAGTTGCAATGCAAAACTAGACTCCCACCAACAGGTAAAATAAAACTGTTTAAAATCGATTTCCAAGTATTTGGGTAGTCTTCTAAGAATTTTTTTAAACAAATGACACGTCTAGCACTGACCATAGACTCGATATCTAGCATCTTCAGTCCGCCTTTATCAATATCTGAAATGAGCGCACAGCGCTTAACTTTATCTTTTCCGTTCCAAATAAAGTTGTAGAAGATCGAATTAGCTTCTTTAACAAGGTCATTGGATATCGGAATTACTGATGCTCTGAACATTAACTTGGGAATTGCGAAAGTTTTAATAATTTGGATTTTGCCCAAAAGAGATAAGTTTCTCCATTTCCACATGTTGATTGATTTTTTAATAGATTTTAATGTTTGTCGGAAATTTAAGTCGTTCCTCTGTTTTTCGTCATAACCAAAATAAACTCCCAAGATCTTAATAATTTCACAAACCCTATGGTTATTAAAATGGTTATTACCTATGGTTATTACCAAGTGCTAAAATCTCCGTTTTTTCGTGATTCACACGCAAACCAGAGCATGATCCAAAGGATTCCAGAATAACAAAGAGGGAAGCATAAGCATAATTTCACAAACCCTATGGTTATTAAAATGGTTATTACCCTATGGTTATTACCAAGTGCTAAAATCTCCGTTTTTTCGTGATTCACACGCAAACCAGAGCATGATCCAAAGGATTCCAGAATAACAAAGAGGGAAGCATAAGATTCCTTGTCTCGTACAAAACAGGTCATATCATCCGCAAATAAAGAAGGTTTAGTAGTTTCTCCTCCTATTTTAAATCCTTTGATTGAATCGTCGTTTCTAATCTTGATCGTTAGAGTTTCTAACGCAATGATGAAGAGATACGGTGAAAGTGGATCGCCTTGGCGGACTCCTCAGCTTAACGTGAAGGGGCCTGTTGTAAAACCATTGTTCATTACACAACTTTTTACGTTTTTGTACAATGTTCGAATCCACTGAATAAAAGAAGGGCCAAAATTAAACTTGTGTAGTGTTCTTATTAAAAAATTGAGATTAAGCGTGTCGAAAGCCTTTTCAAAATCAATAGCTACTAAAATTCCGGGTAGATCCTTCTCTTTAGTATACTCCATCAAATCATCAATTGTTCTGATTGCGTCAAAAATAGATCTTCCTTTAACAAACGCGTTTTGGTTAGACTGTATTATTTCGGGTAAAACCTTTTCCAAACGTTTTGCCAGCGTTTTAGAAGCTATCTTCGCATCAACATTAATCAAGGATATGGGGCGCCAGTTTCTAATCATCCTTTTATCCTTGCCTTTCTTTTCTATTAAGGTTATTATGGCTTGTTTCTGTGAATTCGAAAGCTCTCCAAACTCAAAGGCGTAGTTCAGACTGTCTACTAATAGCCTTCCGAACAAGGGCCAGAATGCCAGGTAGAATTCAATTGTCAAACCGTCATTTCCGGGAGTTTTATTTTTAGGAAAGGTTCCCAACACGCTGAAACATTCACTGTATCCTAATTTCCCTTCACAACTTTTCCTCGAGTCATCAGCTAATGCTGGAAATCCCGTAGAGTTATCTAAAAACATGGAGGTGGCTGAATCTGATGGGTAACTGCTACCATCGTAAAGGTCAGCATAAAATGATTCCAGCTCATCCATAATCTTTTTGGGGTTGTTTGTTAGTTTTCCATCCCTGGTAAATATTTTACGGACACTGCTCTTCTTCTTGTTTGACTTTTCTAAATTCAAGAAATATTTGTTGTTTTTTTCACCCAGCTCGTACCAGGTTGCACGAGAGCGAATAATAGCCCCTTGTGTGATGTAGTCGTACAACTGGTCGTATTCTGCTTGTAGGCATTCTAGCTCATCTAAGTTTTCTATAGAAGGGTTGTTATCGCATTTAGTAGTGCAATCTCTTAGACTTTCTTCTAGATGCTTTACTTTTTCTCTTTTTTTACGAGCCTTGGCTTTACTATAGATGATTGTTCGCTGTCGTATTTTGTATTTAATTAGGTCCCATAGGACTCGTTTATCATTAACTTCTTTAAATTCTTCTAACCAGTTTTTATATTCCGAGCGGAGAAGGTTACAGTACTCTTGGTCATTTATAAGAGTAGAGTTAAATTTCCAAAAACTGGGTCCCCGTTCGTTTTCATCAAGGCCGTTAATTGACAGTGCAATGGCGGAGTGATCCGATTTAATTGCGGTTATTATTTCTACTGACTCAACATCTTCTTGTAAGTCGTTGCTGATTAGCCAGTAATCTAAGCGTCTTTGTATTAGCGGCGATTTTTGACGCCAAGTGAATCGCGTGTCAGTGGGATTACGGATACGCCATATATCTACTAGATCATGTTCGATAATCATATCTTCCACATATCGCACAGAATCCTTTCTCTTTTTATTTCCCCCTCGCCCTTCTAGGTCTGGATCAAAAATGACATTAAAATCCCCTCCAATGACAACGGACTTGTCTTCATCTGTGACAAAATCTTAAAGTTCTTCCGATAATTTGCTAAAAAAAACACATTGTTCCGCACATTTATTAGGAGCATAAATATTCAGAAGAACGAAAGGCGAATCTTGGATCTCAACTTCCAAAAAAATGTAACGGCCTGATGGATCAATCTTTGACGAAATTAGTTTGAAATCTAAATGTTCCTTCACGAGAATCATTGTACCTTTACTGTGACAACTACCATGCGAGAAAAAGGTATCGCCCTTCCATTGTTTTTTCCATATGTTAACTACTTCTGGAGAACTATAGGTCTCTTGTAAAAAACATATATCGGCCTGAGATTTGTGAAGCCAATTAAATACGGCCTTTCGCTTCTCAAAGGAGCGAATCCCTCGGACGTTTAGGGATACAAGTTTAAAATTAATATTTTTACACACCATACTGCGAGGACGAAAGGAATATAGGCCGGTGGGAAAAGTATAAAGGAAATAACCATTCGTTCAAACAAGTGTGAAAGGGTCGAAAAATGTGAGAAAACTGAAAGAAAACTCCACCAGTGAAGGGAATGAAAAGAAATATTAAAGCACAAGTAAGAAAGTAAAATAAAATTAAACATATAATTGAACTTAAACAATTAAGCATGCCCCTTGCAACTAAGCAGCGATATACATATAAAGGGAGCATTTTATACACAGATCTTAAGGCCGGAGAAAGAAAAGAGAAATAACCAAATTTACCGTAGTTTTTAAAAAAGGTTCGCAAGATTCACACCTTTAGTGCGACCTCAGGGGCTCGGGACTATTGTTTTGAGAAACATTCAAACTATGGCAAGTAAATTTATGCGCTTTGGACTGGCGAAGTAGTTTTAACATGTAAATTTTAGCAAAGTTGTTTAAACAAGCAAAAAGAAGCTAACCGCGAAAAAAATATATATGATAATCATTACGCGAATACTGAATCTTACACTAGCAATATTAAAATTCTTGAAAAGAAAAACCATAAATTGGTACTAAGACTAATAAATTTTAAGAATGAGCTTGCATGTTAACTAATCACTGACATTTTTCTGTGGCAAAAGATAGTCCGGTAGGTTGTCCACTGAATAGACGGTACTATTTACTGTCAAATTTTTACCTTTTATGAATACTTTTCCGATGTCCAGTTCCTTGGCTTTCTTATATGCGGCGCGGAGCTTCCCGCGTTGTTTTGCTGATTCCGGGGAAAGGTCTTTGTCAATAAACACCGATGAGAAGCGAGAACTGTTCATTAGCTTCTTCCTGTTTTCCCAAATCCAATTGCTATTCATTCTTGAAACGAAACGGACTAAAATTGGACGTGGGCGTGGAGGACGTGATGCCCCTTCTCTTGACTCTGTCGACTCTTCGTTGTTTACAGTGCTGTTCGAGGAAGCTGTATTATTTGGATTTCCTGTTCGATGTATAGCATGAAACATAATGTTTTCTGGAACGGCGCCGAGTTCAGTTAGTACTTCCATCACTTTACGCGAACATTCCTCATTGCTCTCTCCAGGATTTTCTGGAATGTTGTAGAAACGAAGATTCTCTCGCCTAGAGTAATCTTCCAGTTTAATTAGACGATTTTTAAGAGTGCTGATCTCCTCGTTTAGTTTGTTGTTCTCTCTCGTGGTGCTATCGCACTGGTCTTGTAAATCTTTGTTTTTCTGTTTAAGTGATTGCACTTCTTCCCATACGGCGCTCAACGACTTCGTTGCTTCGCTTAATTCTGATTTGACTGCCTGAATTTCACCTTTGAGTTCCTCCTTTAATGTTTTAATGTCCTCGTGAATCTTGGACAGCTTTTCCAGGATCATTTCGTCTGATACATCTTCTTCGGCAGTCGAACTTGACCCACGTGCACGTTTCTTTTCTTTGTTTTTTGCCATTTTTAAGTCTGAAAACCCTTTTTTCATTATAAGTCAGTTTTTTGCAAGTGAACAGGGTTTGATTCAAGTCAACACCAGTACCAAATAAATCTCCGGTGTCATGAATCTGCCATAGTTTCTTGGACGGTTAAAGAGACGCACCGACCGCCGTTACTTACTTATGTAAGTAACAACCCAATCAACATTCGTTATTTCGAATGAGTCTACCGTTGGAAGATTTCAATCTTCAATTTGAAAATGGAATTTTGATTCCAGTAATGCAATCCGTTTCCGAGTAATGAAAATCATTCCTAAATAATGAGTTCCCTGCTAGCAGAGGCCACTTTTCCTTTGTATTCGCTGAGCTGACGGGCGGGACGAAAAGGGACCTCTGCCATGGGTCGAAATGAACTGTGTTGAGCATGCGCCACGGTTACTTAGCGACCGAAACGTCACGTGATGCTTTTAGCACGTGATCAGCTGACGACTGCCACCTTTCTAAATTAGCGCGCCAAAAATCACCTGCACAGTTTTGTTGTCGTGAATGGCGAGTTCACCAAAACATTAAAAAAAGTAGACAGTTCGTCTAGAGATAGTTGTTGTCTAATCTACGGTATTAATTTCAAGTTTTTTAACATGACCACAACTCTAGGAATCAAAAAGAAATTAACCCATTGAAGGCTGCGTGTTTTATGATCGCTTCACTAAATTAGCAGTTGGTAATAAACAAACCATGTGCAGTACGAAACGACAATTTATAGGTTCGAAAAAACAACACTCACTTGATCTAGAATAGTTAAAATTTCTTACTTTTAAATAAAATACACCAGTTGTCAATTAAGAATTATACAATCTCAAAGTCAAAATTTTGAAAATTTCCGCAAGATATTTCTCATGTTGTCTCGCGCGTGAAATCAAACCACAACAGAGCATTTGTTTAGGTCAGATTACTACTTTTCGAAATTTTATGAATGAAGGTACACAGAAGAAGAGACAGTAAGCTTTTCTAAATAATACATTTATTAAAACACGTCTTTACTTGTTTCTGAAGACCAAACGCGTTCAATTCTTTCTTCGAGGGAAGCTACGCGCAAGCGATTTCGCTCGATGTGCAAGTTATTTTGAAAAGCATTTGGTGATGCGAACTATGCACGGTTTTCAAAACTTTTACAAGAACTGTAAGGAATATGAAGAATCCCTCAATTAAAAAGCGATTTCGATACAAATTTACAATCAAATGTGGAATTTACTCTACCGTAGACTCGTAGAAGTGCTGGAGCATTTCACAGAAAGTCCGCAGCTCGAAAAATCTTTGGAGGTGGAAGGTTGTCCTTCGCCTTGACAGATGTTTTCTTTGCTCTAAATTCCATTCCTTAACTTGTCGAGTGTTTCTTCGTCCATGTTAACAAAAACGAGAGAAAGTAAACGTTGTAACTCTTCACGAGTTTAGTCCTCTTTCCAGGACGGCGACGGCATGTTACTATGCGGGCTCACTAAATGACAGCGGAATAACTGTAAAGGAATGCGCGAGATAGAGTGGGCTCAAGTCACGGACAGCAAACAATACAGGGAGCATGCGTTTCGGAAACCGCCGTCCACGACCATGGACGGCGGTTGAATCAAAGGGAGTTTCGACCCATGGCAGAGGTCGCTTTTCGTCCCGTCCGTCAGCTCAGCGAATACAAAGGAAAAGGGGCCTCTGCTAGCAGGGAAAATAATGAGCGGAACGCGCTGAGTATTTTGACTATAAGATTCGCAACGCGCTTACAGTATAAACTAAGAATAAAAACGTAACATAACTAGCCTAACTTGGATGTAACTATAAGTAAACTATGTGACTAACTAAGATATAAACCTAAAGTTTGAAATGGTCACAAAAAAGAAATGTTTTAAGTTTCGTTTTAAAAATGGCTACAGTTTCAGCTTGTTTTATAGTTTAGGGTACAGTGTTCCAAAGTTTTGGAGCGCAGAAAGAGAAAGGTCTTTGACCATAGATGGCTGTTGAGACGTTAGGAACTTGTAAAAGTAGACGATCAGAGGAGCGAAGCGAACGAACTGGTTTATAGCAGTTTAGCCGGTTTTTCGCGACTACTCTTGTAGTGAGGAGCATCCTAGCGTCTGTAGTTGTGCACTGAATCACTGAGCCAAACTTAGCTGGGACAACTTTCGAACCTTCGAACTGCGTAATTCGTTGAGCTTGGTTTGGCTAATAAAATTGTGGCATCTGCGTACTCGGACCGTACTACTTAACTGTCTATTTTACGGGTAAGTAAAATCACTAGCTCTAAACCTGTTGTTAAGACAATATTCCGCCTTAACGCAGGTCTTTGTTCTGTTGATTGTCTTGGCGGCAAAACTTCATGCTATAATTTATTCCAGTAGGGGAAAATTATACATATTCTCGTCCTCTTTGGTAGCTGCGTGATTTTGTTTATATGTCAAAAAAGTGAGGAATTTGTAGGAAGTTGGGGAGGGAAAAATAAGGCATGTATCAGATTAGATTGATAACAACACCACAGTAAAAGATCGTACAAAACCTTTCACAGAAATGGTCCCTCTTAGGATTTTATTTGGAAACTCACATGCCATAATATGAGATAAAGTAATAAGAACGCCTCACTTTGGGAGTAACCAGTTCAAAGTTTGAGCCCAGAAAGATTTTCTTTTTCTGAGTAAGAAATCTTGCGCATATTCAAAGCTAAAAGACAACAGAATTGAAAACTCACCTTTGTTTCGATCACAGATTAGTCCTGAACCGACTGACATCTGATGACTAACTGCAATTAAGTGAACATATGTTGAGTATTTATTGACATGCCCTAATTCTCATGAGAACAAAAAGTCATACTTTATTGATGGCATTGTATAATTCGGCGTGGAAACTAAACCTTCTACTTTCAAAGATACAAGTGCGATAAAAATAGCTGTTCACAAAACAATTTAATTTTGTGGGTGTGAATGGTAACCCGTCGTCAGCTGGATAATTGGCTACATGGGTTCAGTGATTTGCTAAAAAATCTCCGTTGTGGGTCAGAAATTTTTAATTTAAGACGTTCTCAGTAAAGGAAGCCTTTTATATGTGGCAGACAGTTAGGTGCCAACATCTAATGATATCTCGAAGGCATACTGATTGTTATCGAAGGCACTTTGACAAGGCCTGTACAGACCGGTGAGGGTAAGAGGGGCAACTGACGAGTTTGCGGACAATGGCATTGTGGAATGATTTGTGGAATGGCCCAAAATTGTGACTAAAGAATCAAATTTATACGGAATGACAACAAATTATACCATGGCTGAAATTTTCCAAGAATTTCAACGGAAAGTTTGTTTAAACGCCCTGGAAACGTTCGCTATTTCAGTGTTAAGAGGCTTTCTCCCAAAGAGCGGTCTTTTCGATCTGGCTTGAAAAATAGATTTCGCTCATTTCGTGTGTGTTGAAAGACTTTCATGTACCTATACTAAAACCACAATCTGCTTGATCAGATCTTTTAAATTTTTGGAGTTTTAAGGGATTTTCGGTTCACCCGAGGGAACGCTTGTGAAGGCCCATATCGAGGCTGAAATTTTACCCAACTTTGAAGATCAATTTAACAAGAACTAACAAATCCTGTACAAAACAAACACCACAGCCAGTTACAATAAGTCTTTTTAAATCACTAAAGCGACTTTTGGGACCGTTGAGTTTGAATTAAGGTGGCCGTGAGACTTAAACAACACCTCCATTGTACAGCTTAATCAAACACGCGAAGACCGACCAATTTAAAGCGTATTTTTGAAAAAGTGAGGCGGCCTATTTCAACCAAACCAACACAGCTGAAAAGTAGGCACCATAGGAAATGTCATCACAGAAAAAAACCTTGCAGCCAGTCCCTGATGAAATATATATAACTCCGTTGTCAACATGAAGCGTGGTGTCAAATTCCCTAGTAGTCAGATCTAACACCATCAGAAATAAAGGAAAAACCAATTTGATTGTCTTATAGTTCAAGTGGAAGCGAATAAAGTGTTTTTGAACGACTAAAGCTTGACCTACCTGCCTCCATTTTCCAGAGGTATTAAAGTTTGTTAGCTTTCGAAGTTCCCTCGATGATTCCACAAGAAGAACAAGAAAGCCCATTGGGCATTTTAACCGGCCATTCTGACCCTCCCCACCCCTAGGTTTCACAAATGTTAGCGCGATCCTCTATTTATACGAACCGGCGTGACGAAAAGTGTGATTGTACATAAACGAATTTCGAAGTGCGAAGCTGATCCGCATGATGGTTTCAGGTTTCCGCGCCTCTAGCTGGTAAGACAGCTCCAGGGATAACCCTACACATGTAAAGAAGGGCTATCTTTTGACCCTCCAAGGGCCTCTTCATATGAGCCCGGTTGACCGGGCTGGCCCGGTTTCCGAGATCTCGCCTCACTCCTATTTCCTTTGTAAAAATTGCGATGTGTTCATATGAGAAGGCGGGCCAGCCCGGTTACCGAGATCTCGGTTTCTACAACCGAGATCTCGGCAACCGGGATGAAAATTTTCCCATATGAACACTCCAGCCCGGTTACCGGGATGAAAATGTTTTTGACAAATTAGCTTCGCTTTCGAAACTGGGCGGCCAAAATAGCATAATTTTGCCGTGTGTGCATTTCCACTTCAAATTTTCGAATTAGCTTTATTTTAGTAAAGTTACAAGAGTCGACAAAGCTATGATAGTCGCGAACAATACTTGTTTATGTGGCGCCATTTTGGTTTTGTTTCTTGAATTTCATCCCGGTAATTGGGCTGAAATTTCCCATATGAACAGACGACAAAATTCATCCCGGTAACCGAGCCAGCCCGGTTACCGGGATCATATGAAGAGGCCCCAAGGGGGGTAACCCTTCTACAAGGGTTACCCTCCTTCCATGTAAACGGGCCCTTAGAGAACTGCTCATGCATTGCGTTACAAAATGTCATTCATGCAAATCGTACTAAATTTGCATACGGCAGATTTGTGTTTACTCAGGTTAGAATTGACGTGTCGAATTTCTTTCAGATCGCGGAGTTTTAGTTTCCTTCAGACTTCTTTGGTTTACTTCGAAGTTTTAAAATGTGATATCGACTTCAGCGTAATGAATGGAACTATTTTTACAAACATAATGTGTTTTTCCAATTAAGACTTTTGAACAGGTGAATGTCGGTTCATTAATAATGTGACTGATGGACTGTGCTTTGCCGTTGTTCCTTATTTAAGTGAAATAAATCGAGCGAAATCTTTCGCGCCGCTAAGCGTACCGCATGTCTGGGACTCCAGGACACATAATAAACAATAACATACGCGTGCTTCTTTTGAGTCTCGTTTCTCCCTAGCCGTTAAAAAATAACATTGAAGGCGACCAGCGTCAAATTCAGAACCTAGTGACCTCTTTATCAGTTGAAAAATTCTAAACCGAAGAAAAAAACTTACAAGCGACCAAATAAACAACTGATTGCAAGCTACAAAGGCAGCCGATTTCGAACGTGCGTTGCACTACAAAGTGGTCTCTTTTTTACCTTCTCCGGGTTCCGGGTTTTTAAGATGTTAGCGCAAAGAAGTTCTTGTGCTTTACTTGCGGTCCGGACATCTTACCACAAAGAAGTTCTTGCGGTTTTAACTTCTAAACGCAAAGACGTTCTTGCGGCTTGCAGTATTCAAGCGCAAGCGTCCCGCAAGTAGCCGCAAGAAGTTCCCGGCTTGCGGACGCAAAAAGAAGTTGTTAAGCGTATGTTAAGCCAACTGACTATCACGACAAAACCGTGCCCATTTTATAAACCGGCGGTCGCCATAGCGACGGCCGGTTAAAAAACTTCTGCCGCCCAGACTTTGGCTTATTGTAGTGTATAAAGCAGATCAAAGTGGTTACTTTGTACTTTCCGTTTCATATTAGTCGTACATCGAGGTTTTTCCACGACGAAACGATGCACATGGAGAACCGCCATGTTTACCTCTCTACGGCAACCGCTGACCAGCCTTTGAGTAGGGCTGGCTCACTGGCCGGGTTACATTTTCGCGAGGTGATAGATCTTTACTTTCGGAATATGTGGGACTCTTAGGGGCTAACATTGAATGTAGTTTACAGTTGCATCTGCAGCTGAAATTTCTATCAGTGTAGTTAGCAAATAAGTTTTCCTGAAAAAAAATCAACAACAACGATCCAATAAAACAAAAATTGTTGCACAAGAGGCTCTTTTATTGCTTCGTTTACTTCACTCGTGTCACGTTCTTTTGGTTCACTCACATGATTTAGCTCAGTATTTGCGAGATATATACTGAGAAAAGTGTTGTATACACCCAATTGAAGAAACGTCGTCGGTAAAAAGCATAAATCATTGACGATGCGACCCAATTCAATGGTGCTCTGAGAAGCATGAAAACTTGCCTCTATTCTTGAACACGTGCATATTATAATAACACAACATGCCTCAATTCACTCTTTAAATTATCTTGGAAAGAAAATATTTTAAATGTTAAGAAACGAAACCTAATAACAAACTTGCCCCTGCCACCTTCCCAGAGTCCTGTTGTGTCGCATTGTCCATCGTTTATACTTTTCACCCCACGTTTTTTCAAACGGGTGTATACTTTTAACATTCGAAGAGAGTCAATAATTGGAGTAGATATGAGACAACCAAGCGTGTTTACCATTTTCTACTTTTTTACATCTTTTTTCCATAAAGGAAGCCTTGTTTGTTTTTCTTTATTCGATTAATACGCGTGTCAATTGCACAAGTTAACTTTATTCACGACTGATTCCCCGCCCCGCACCTGCGCGCACCTCTTCAAAACAGCCAGGTCGAGTATCAGTATGCTTCTTGAGAAGCAAAGATGGAAAAAACTGTGGTCCCTCGTGGTGTGCAAGTGGAGTTGTTTGGTTGGCAGACTGTAACAAAGAAGTGGCAAATAATCTTATCATGTGGATATGCTACAGCCATTGCCATATGTAAGGAAAATTTTGGAGGAGATCTAAGTGACATGCCAGTATTGTGAACATAGCAGTGATAAGAAGCGTGTGCGAGGAAGAGATGTGCCTAATTTGGCGATGGCTCAGGACATTTGGAATTTATTTGCAGTAGTCGTTCCCGTAGGATCAAGTAGTTTTGTAAATTATTTTAATCAATCCGGTTCTTTTTTTGGTATTTTCCTCGACAGATGAATAACTTTTTTTCCCTGTGAATGGAAAAACATTATCTAGTTAAAGTAAATATTGTCATCTTCGTCCATACGTTTTAATGATTTCAACAAACGTTTTTGCGCGTTGCAATGTTTTTTTTTTCAATTTAAGAAAATCATTCATTTTTTCTCATTGATTCGCTTTGTCTTCGAATATGATTTGTTTCACCTTATAGCCAAATGTGTCCAAAGAAAATAAAAAAAACTATCGATAAAAACTTCCTCGTGCAATTTACCGCCAATTTCTGTTTGTGTTTAATTATTCTTTAAATTCAACAATTGTCGCTTACATTTACATCAGATTAGAATGCAAAAACTAAACAGTCGCTTTTTGCTGCTTAAACGTTTTGGAGGGAGGTTCAATCAGAAAAAAAGCAAAGAAAGTCGTGAGGTGCGAAGCGCGCAGAACCGCATTGGGTCATGGGTTGGACCAACTCGCACAAACGTTTTTTAAGTAAGCTTTGTAACTGATTTGCACAGACTTAGGATTTGCTTCACTTTGCCGGGTGTTTGCTTTGTTAATTTAAAATGCCCAGCTTTTTTTCAATTAACGAAAAGTTGAATCAAACCAATCGACTTGCTCTCACGAGTTGTCCCGCGCTTGGAGTCTGTTATATGCACGATTCATTGAGTTGTTTGGGCAGGTTGTAGGACGGTTTTCAACTGAGCGTCTTAAAGCCAAGACCAAAGTAATCACTCTGAGTAATCACAGCAGACGCAAACAACAGAATTAACCAAATGCATGTAATTAGCTTCAAGTGCAAGAGACATCTACGAGGAAGTTACAATTGGTTTTTGTTTTACTTGGATGAGATAGTACGGTGAGTTTTTTTTTTCGCGCGAATCACGGACCGTAGTAAATCAAAAGCAAAGGAAAGCCGACTTACTTTCGTCACTCGGTTGAAGTCCGTTCTAATGGGAAAGAGTAATTGCTTTAGTTTCGGTTTGTGAAAAAATGTTTATTATATATTTAAATGAAACTAGTTAATTATAATAAAATAATACTTTTGCTTCAGCTAGTGGCTGCTGGCTAGCGTTGAGTTTTGCGAGGGTAGAGCAAACAACAAACTCTCCTACAGTAGCCACTACGCTTTTGAAGTGGGTGGTAGATGGGAATATATATAGCCACAGGTGTCCTAACTTGCTTTAGATTTAACAACGCACAATAACACAAAACGCAAGGCTCATGGCGACAGCGAAATGTGTATATTCACTGTCATTCATGTATGTTCTTTTTGTGTGTGTAGTAAAACTTTAGTACTGGTAGTCTACCATTAATTGCAACTTGATTAAATGATGCTCATGCTCTGTGTTCAAAAGTGCGAAAACCTACAAAATACAAAATAAAATTTCGCCAGGGTTTTCAGAAGATTAGAAACAAATATCTGCTGCAGTCTTCAAAAAGAAAAGTACTATTGTTTATAGGACACCACATATCAGAGATTGGGAGAGGCTTTATCAGTTGGTTAAGTTTAACGCTCAACAAATCTAAATTCGAAGACTCCCCTCACAAAATTAAATCCTGAAATCATATCATCTCCAAATCCTGCTCCACCCACCTATATACAAGCCACCCCCAAACCCATCGGCCAGCCTCATTGCCGCCAAAATCCCATTCTCGTCCCCAGAGCTACGCGGCTTTTTTAAAATTTACGTCTCGATCCCACCGCTGACAGAACAGATCGTAGGCTCTGGGAACGAGAATGCCAAAATCCCACCTCCCCTCATGAGCGATGAGCCCACTCATTGAGTTGGTCAGCGGTTACCGTAGAGAGGTAAACATGGCGGTTCTCAATGTGCATCGTTTCGTCGTGGAAAAACCTCGATGTACGACTAATATGAAACGGAAAGTACAAAGTAACCACTTTGATCTGCTTTATACACTACAATAAGCCAAAGTCTGGGCGGCAGAAGTTTTTTCTTCTTGTGGAATCACCGAGGGAACTTCGAAAGCTAACAAACTTTACTACCTCTGGAAAAGGGAGGCAGGTAGGTCAAGCTTTAGTCGTTCAAAAACACTTTATTCGCTTCCGCTTGAACTATAAGACAATCAAATTGGTTTTTCCTTTATTTCTGATGGTTTTAGATCTGACTAAGAGGAAATTTGACAACGCGCTTCATGTTGAAAAGTCTCTAAAACTCGAGGCAGAACTTGGTGATCGTCGAAATTAGGGGCCATTGACAAAACCAGGATCGGACCGGACCGGACCGGATCGGATCAGATCGGACTGACAAAACCTGGATGGGATCGGACCGGACTCACAAAACCTGGATCGGGTCGAATTCTATTAAAGAAACTCATATCCACTCATTGAAAGTAGACGCATTTCAAATTCCCATTAAAGATGACGAAGAGAGAGACAAACTAACTCCCGAGTTAGGATTTCGAGTTGGATTTCGAGTTAGGATTTCGAGTTGGATTTCGAGTTAGGATTTCGAGTTGGATTTTCGAGTTAGGATTTCGAGTTGGATTTTCGAGTTAGGATTTCGAGTTGGATTTTCGAGTTAGGATTTCGAGTTGGATTTTCGAGTTAGGATTTCGAGTTGGATGTTCGAGTTAGGATTTCAAGTTGGATTATCTAGTTAGGATTTCGATTTTCGAGTTGGATTTTCGTTTTTTTCAAGATTTTTATACCTAACCCAGCTGCAAGGAATCGGCTAGTTTGTCCTAGTGTTTTACCTTTTTTATTCTGCGACATCGCTTTAGCATACATGAAGTAGGAGGCAAGAGATTGCATCTTACATGAAGTCATTTTCCTTCACCACTAACACGCTCCTCATTTCAAAAATGTCAAAATTGGGGAAGCTGAAATAACCGAAAAGGAAAAAGAAAAGAAATACGACAAGAGGGCGTAAATCGAAGGTGAGATCTTGAAGACGATTTTTCTTGTTATATCTATTCTGGTGGTACAAATTTAGAAAATCCGCGTCAAGAATTAAATACAACATTAACAGAAGGCAAACACAGTGGAACCCCGATATAATGATCCTCGATATCGCGATATTCCCGGTATAACGATGAATGTTCTTAAATGTATGGTGGGACATGAGAATTTAGCAGACCGAACGTAAAACCTTCGCCGATATATAAGCGATATTGACACAGTCAAAATTCAGGCAATACATTGAATTTACAATAACATTACAGTAATCGAGTAATCTCTAACGTTTATGACAACAGCTTTGCACGATGATCCGGATGATATGTTTCTCTGTTACGATCCCACGATATAACGATATAATTGTGCTGTTCCTTGGCACATCCTGATATCAGGATTCCACTGTATATAACTCCCATAATATCAATTCCACCATATTTTGAAGACCACCAAATGGCTCCACTGCTGCACTGTTGCTTTAGTCCCCCCCTTCCCCCCCCCCCCCCTTAACTGGTCTGTTTTCTTCATTTTAAGCGGTTGGAAATCATGCTGCTCACATTTCCAAAATTACCAGAAAAATTACAAAAAAGATTACAGAACTTTTAAATAACCATAAGTTATTATTTTATTGATTTTGTATTCCATAACAATAACATTGTAAACAAAAACCCTGATATAGCCCTGGTCAGGGTAACAGTGGTAAAAACAATTCAACTATGTAGGCATTAAAACAAAACCAAACACTTTATTTCCCTATCCACCATTCTTTAACCAAGAAACAGGTATAAACCTGGTCTGGGGAACAAACAATCCTCGACAAAAGTATAAGCACTGCACACTTAAGATAAAAAGAAAATGTCAGCAATGGCACTATTTTGCTAAGTGTGCTAAGGACGCTAGGATTGTAGGTAATAACAAAATTAATATGCAAAAATGACATCATTAACAAAGGCCCTAGTACAAGGAATAACAATTTCAATATGTGGATATAGAGAGATAACCAAAAACCTTTTTCCCCTATCCACACATTCTGTAACAACAACATCTTTACCAAAAGCCCTAGTACAAGCTAAGGAATAACAATTTTAATATGTGGGTAAAGAGAGATAACCGAAGACCTTTTTTCCTTATCCACACATTCTGTAACAATAACATCTTTAACAAACGCCCTAGTACAAGCTAAGGAATAACAATTTCAATATGTGGGTAAAGAGAGATAACCGAAGACCTTTTTTCCCTATCCACACATTCTGTAACAATTACATCTTTAACAAAAGCTCTTAAGTACAAGCAATAACAACTTCAATTTGTGGGTATAGAAAAAAAAATAAACACCTTCTCCTATCCACACATTCTGTATCAATAACATTAGTAAACAATGGTAATAACAGTGGAAAACATTGGTAATAAAAATGTCAATTTGTACCCACTGCGGGACAAACGAAAACCCCCTTCAGTTATCCACACATTCTATAATAACGTCTCAAGAGACACCCTTGGTTCGACCCTGCTTTGGGTGTCATCTTGGTATAGGAAAAAGAGAGGTATTACCGAATAGTCATCCTCCATACATTCTGTAAAATTCTATGAATGCATGAAATAACAATGTGTACTGGCCTATTTTTGCCCTGCTTACAAAAAAGCTTGTGCCATTTGCTTCAGTAAACAGTACTGTGTACTATGTGTTGGTCAAAGACCCTTTATAAACAACATAGTAAGAAGCTGAAAACACATTCTTGCTGTTAGTAAAAACTGGATTTTGTGTTTCCTATCACTCAAGAAAAGAACTTTCTTCCAACTAGCTATAGACTAAATTCGCTCCCTTTTTATGTTGATTGATGTTTGATGAGATTGATCTTGTTGGATGAGAGTAATTTAATAGGCAGATTCTCTAAACCAAACAAGTTCTGACGTGAGCAGGACGACAAAAAGGTCATTATACCTTAGATTATTATATGATATCTTTTAGGGCAATTCAAAGTCTTAAGTGAATTCCTAAAAAGATAATCCAAAATATAATATTAAACTATATCTTTGGAAATCATCGAGAATAAGGTTTAGATCTGCTCTTAACATTGCAGGTCAGAGTCTCCAGGAAATTCAAAGTCTCAAGGAAATTCCTAAAAAGATACTCCAAAAACAGAATTTAAACTATATCTTTGGAAATCATCAAGAAGAAGGTCCGGATCTGCTCTTAACATTGCAGGAGAGAAATATGGGTGTCTGGAGGTGATACAAGACACTTGGCAATGGTAGTACCGATTACCTTCGTTTGTAACTCTCTGGGTGCTGCTGGCTTTATCAAAGTACACATCTTTCTCTACATGTTTCACTGCAACTCCCAAATAAACAGGGCCCTGTGCGTCACGGAATGGAAAGGGACACCCAGCACATTTTTTTATCCTATTAGTTAGATTAACTACTACAAAGGGGTTACTATTGTGCCAAGGTGGACGAGTAAAAACAGGACTGTAAGCAGCTGGGGGTCTCGCATAGGCTCCTCCAAACGTGGTTGAACAGTTACCAGAAGCAGAGTTCACTGAGCTATGGACAGGTGAGGGTCTCGCATAGGCTCCTCCAAACGTGGTTGAACAGTTACCAGAAGCAGAGTTCACTGAGCTATGGACAGGTGAGGGTCTCGCATAGGCTCCTCCAAACGTGGTTGAACAGTTACCAGAAGCAGAGTTCACTGAGCTATGAGTTGCTGGGGGTCTCGCATTGATGTCCCCTCCAAAGGATTGTAGTTCGTGTAGAAATGAATTGGTGGACATCACTGTATTGGAACTGTTACCAGAATTAGAGGTCACTGAACTGTTAGAAGCTGATGGTGTCGCGTAACTTACACTACTAACAGGTTCTAGCTCGTGTAAAAAGGACATCACAGTACTTGAACTGTTTTCAGAGACAGAGTCCATTAAACCACTAGGAGTTGATGGTCCTGTGCTGTTATCTCTGCCAACGGATTGCAGCTCCTGTAGAAATGATCCACTAGATACATGTATGTCAGTACTGGAACAGTTACCAGAGGCAGAGCTCATTGAACTGTGTGCAGCAGCTGTTGCTCTTGGGAAATTCTCTCTGTCCCTGGACTGTAGATCATGTAGAAATGATTGGCCAGACACCATGACACTTGTAGAACTGGTACCAGACACAGAGTTCATAGAGCTCTCAGGACCTGATCGTTCCTGTGATACGTCTTTGGCAAGGTTCTTGAACAATGTTTTAACCATACTAGAAGTTAACATCTTTTGAAACAAGATTTCATCCCTTTCATTCACTTTTAGCACATTCATCATCACCCATATCATGTGAAAACACACGTTCTTTCCTTGTCCGAAGGTACAATTACATGCAGGTGTTTCTCCTATTTCGACAAGCCTGATGTTCCCGTTATCATTTAGCTCAAACACCTTCTGTGTTTCTGATACGTCATAAACGTCATCCAGTGTTAGTCTAGCTCTTTTAGCTAGCTTCAGTGACTGCTCAAACTGTTTGCTTCTTGTAGTACGCTTGCGATACTTTGGCTTCATCTTTTTAGATGGCTGCAACTCATCTTCATCAGAACTTTGCATTTCAAGTGGGTCTGCCGTCATACTTACTTGGGCAGTTGTTGCCTTAGCTCGATGGGAGGAGTTCTTGTCTACAAACACTTCAGCATGATAGCTGTCTAAATCAATTCCCAGAGCCAATTCTTTTGCAAAAACGCCTGCCCGATCCACTTGCTTACGTAGAGACATTTCATTTTTCTGTTTCTGGCTGGGGCATTTGCCACCCGCATAATTGCCCTGTTCGTATTGTTCTAACTTTCCTTTCAGCAAGGCACATTCTACTACATGATCTTCGGCTGCTATGGACAAGGTATCATTTCTTGCTCCCCTCACAGCATTTCTTGCGTGTCCAACCTCTGCCATATTTGTGTTTGCTGTGGTGCTTGATTTAAATACACGGAATGCATGAAATCGTCGTGGATGCCAGAAACCTTCAAACCATTTCTTAGCATGTCCCCGCTTAGCCTTCTTTTCTGTCCACGTGTGCAATGCACGACGAGCGGCTTGGTAGCTTCCTGGTGTTGCAGCTGAATAGATGGCGTGAACCAGCTTCCTAAACTCTGTCTTTGCTTTATTACTCCAATCTGCTGATTCCTGACGACGGGCGCAAGAGTAGAAGTGCATTTCACAGGAAGAAGCGCGATTGACTGCATCAGGTTTGAGTTGTCGTCGTATGGATTCACGATTTCCTCCATGCTCGTCTGTTACAAATCCGTGCGGATCGAAAATGTAGTTGGGTATACCGGTATAATCACTCAGTGCCTATGAAGAGAAAAATTCTTTGAGCTAATGGCAATACACTCTCTTGTGGACCTCTCTGACTTGTATCTAATGTAAGAGAATTTCAGCCTGGAAAATTAAAACAGGTTCAAGTACTCTACCTAACACAACTGTAAGCTTGCTAAATCAGGCAATTGATGTATCACTGAGAAATAATAAATGGAGCAAAAAGAAGAGCCAGGAAAGTCCTTGACATCAGGGCGATCTGGGACCAGACCCGGTATGTTGCCACGGAAACAAAATTGATTGTCTCAAATTTTTTAACACACCTAGTAGACTGTCATTGCCAAGAATCAAGAATCAAACATTTCTGATACACATTGGTTCAGATGTATGGCATCTTTGCTTAGCTGATTTGCATAAGTTCAAATAATTAACTGCGCTGCGTTGTTCTTGCTCTGCAAGCGGTTTATTTTTCGTTTTGTCGGTGACCAGAGCAAAACCCCCACTCGGCCAAGTTTCGAATCACGCAATGTTTAAAAGCTATAAATGAGTTACTTAATGAAAATTTAACTACACCTTTCTTCTTTACTTAGCATGCTTAGTGTGAAAAGTTTGATTTTCAAGAGAACTGTATTTTTCTTGCTGTGTTATTGAAATGATTTCAAAAATCTAAAGGAAAATTAACGAGACAAACATGCCCAGACTTGTAAGGTTTACGTTACTCAGGGAAAACCTCCACTGTGCTTAAAACAGCGCAAGCGTTTTTCTCAAATTTGATTTAATCATTTGCTTCTATATTCCATTCTTGGAATGAGTAATTTTATGTTTAAACAGGAATTCGATACAACACTGCCTGTTTATTTAATAGATCGTCTGCCTTCACGACTCAGGACCGTGGGAAATAGGTCAGCATAAGCAAATAAGAAAAATAATTAAATGCACATGGAACTACTCAACCATGAAATTTCACACAAGGTGTTTTCTAACCGTTTTGTTTGTCAGTCGCAACACTTTTGACGCGGGTAATGGGGATGCTGGGGATGCAATATTTTATCCCCCAACAAGGCTCCCCTAGGCTGGTCACGTGACCAGCGCAGTTTCAAGCTATAAGTTCTTCTTGTTATCTTTTGAATGCAAAGATGTTTTTTTTATATGAGCAGTGTTTTCACTTTTCCACCAACCACTTTTTTTCATTCTTAAATGCGTGAACTGACTAATTGATCATGGTACCACTTAAAATCAACTCACAAATAAAAATTGAATAACAACATACCTCATTGAGACACTTCCAGAAGTCACACAGGGTTTCGGTTGACTCTGTCTCACACTCCATGCTTGCAATGGTCACAATTTCTTTAATTGTAGGATGTAGAACTGAGAGGTTTATGGTCTTCATGCCCTTTACCCTGTCGTGTTCAGCGTCAAGGAAACAGTCCTCCTCCTCTAAAGAGTGTTGGCTCCCCAGTTGCATCTGTACAGCTATTTCAAGCTTTTCTTTGCTCGTTCTAAACACAATTGTGTTTCCATCCAATCTTCCATCTTTAACTTTCCAAAGAGGGTAGGGGTCATATTTGTCTGTGGCTTCCTTGATCTTTGCCAAAGCATCAAAGGAGTGGCCCACTTGATTTATCTCCTTGACAACTTTCTGCTTGATGTTCTGAATTTTTTTAAGGTTAGTGAGGCCTTTGGCCTCGCTGTAAACCTCTTCAATGGTTTTGCCATCATGCAAAGAGCTTCTCAAACATTCATATGGAAATTGACTGGGCTTAGATGCTGAATTATTTTTAAAAAACTGTTCAGCTTTGAGTGTGGCATCAGGCAGTGGAGGTTTGGCTTCACAGGTGTGGGTGCGTTTATGGTAAACTATGACATTTGAGTTTTCAAACTCCCACACTTTTTTGGCCATACAGGGAACAGCTATAGCACTATATCCACAACAACCGCAGACAACATCTGCCTTTGATTTCTGCTGAAAGTTCTTCTTATTTTCTTTCTTGTAAGAAAGCAAGTATGGACACTTGGTATTGATGCATCCATAAGTGCCATCACAAGATGCTATGCGCCTGACACCATCAAATCCAGCTGTATATAAAAAGTATTGATATATAGAGTTATGCACAAGAAATAAACAATTAAATAAGACAGCCAAAAAAATAAATCAGTATCATGTTTTTCGGTTAAGAGATTAAGAGGTTTTGGGAAAATAAATAAATACCTTACATGTATTTACTTAAATAATTAAGTGCCACAGCGCTTATTTAACTTTTCGCCCTGCAGTGTGCACTTCTTATTCAAGGGTGGCCCTTATTTGGAAGTGGCTCTTATTTAACAATTGGACGTGTATGTTCTTTGAATTTAAGAGTATTTTTTCCTCTGTATGTAAATTTCACGTAACAAGTGTGTTTTGATTGTCATCATCAGTCTTTTCCCAGCCCTTTTAAATTGCTTTGCCAGTAGTGTCATCACTTCTCTTTAATTTTCACTGCTCATTTTAATACTGTTTCTGAGTTTCTTTGTAGTGTTTTTTTAGTTATACGGAATCCCTCGAAGAAGCGGCGCATGGGGACTGCGGTGCTTATTAACATTTTAGTCCCAAATGCGGCACTTACTCAGGGTGGCACTTATTTAAGCAATGACATGAACAATAATTATTATCATGATAAAGGAAATATGCCACTTGAAGGTGTTATGACTTTCTTCTTACATCACCTTCTTCTAGGGGTCCCCTTTCTCTGCCCGTAACCAACAAAACGGTAGTTACTCAAATATTGAATTCACCTTTGCAATAAAGGTAACTTTGTAACATTATATATTGCAGCATTTTGGTCCCATTAATATGGAACATTTATTTAAAATTAAAGGAGCCCAGCCTAAAAGCATGTGGCTGAATCAATAACTGATACTTTTGGTGCTAATAAATCAATCTCATGCAAAAAAATATATATCAGATGGCAATTATTAATATGCAGACAATAAATAGACACTGAGGAACAAATACCTAGTGTGTACAATGATTATATCTTGGAACAAGGTAACATTTAAACCAGCACTTACCCCTATTTGATGTGACCCACTGTTTCCAAGGCCTGCCATCTTTGGAAACTTTCATCATTTGCTCTTTAAGGCAGGTAATTTTGAAGGCGCAATCCCCATCCACATCAAAAGGTAGACATTCTACTTCTTTCACTTCATCTTGGCGAGCTAACACATTTCTGGAAGTTAATGTAAAATGTTAGCCTTTAAAGCCCCAAGAGTGCCAACGTCAAATTTCTCCTTACAATAGCATTACATTAACAATAAAACAGGTTATGAGAACTGACAAAATGATCTCTTAAGGAAAAATACATTAATCATTTTAAAATTCTCTAGCTAAAAACTATAGAAAAATGTATGGAAATAAGTAAAGAGAATTTGTGTTTTGAAACTGAGGCTTAAAGGGTTAAAACAAACTCTGGTAGGCAAATCCAAGCAAGCAATGATCGAATCTTGCAAGTTTTAGAGGAAAAATATGTCATTTGACACAATATACTCGATCAGCTCCTCCTTTCACCATGAAAGGGACCGTACAATCTGTAAAGTTAGTGTACATACATGTACTATCTTAGTGGCCATGAGGCAAGAGTGTGTACAAGTTTCTGTTGCATGAAGGAAATAGGAATACTGGGCTTGAACCAAGATTGCTCGGTTTGGAGGAATCAAATATACACATAAGTTCTGTTAGACTTACACTTCAGTCAATGGCCGTCTATTCTTTGACAGATGCTGGCTGTAAAATAACAAAATAACTTTTATCTTTCATAATGAGTTGCAATAGTACTAAGACAGTTTGGGCAACCATTTTTTAAATGAAGCCAGACAATCAACATTTGATTAATATATATATATATATATAATAATTACCACTCTTTATTTGATTATCATTCATTATTATTTTATAAGTTTCACACAATTTTCAGTCCATGTTGGGGGCCCAGAACATTTAGGTGGAAGCCGGAAAAAGCTGGTCCACAACACTCGACATCTAATACCCTGTGTCTTTTAGAAAAAAACTTTGATGTTTAAACTTGTTGTATTTACTCACACTTCTGTGTGGTTTCCCTTGCACCTCCCAAGCCGTGTGTGTTTTAACAGATTAGACCTGGTTGAAAAGGCCTTTGCACATTTTGGGCATTCATTTGTGCAGTCATCTGATGACTCATCTGAGTATGGCAGCTCTTCTTTAACATTTTGCTATGACAATAATTAAAAAACATTGTTATTGCCTGGATCCTTGTTTAACATGTAGCGGTAGAATACCTGGAAATCAAATAATGATACACACACATGCTGCACTCTTTCTAGCTAAAAATGCAATTCACCACAGTTTAAATCACAAAAAAATTAACAGATAACTGAGGATACTGACCTTTTTTGCATCCTGCAGCCAATTAGGTGTTTCCAGGAGACTGCAATCACTGTCACTGTTCTTTAAATCCTAGGGGGGGGGGGGGGGAATTATTTATTCATTGTTTTAACACTGCACTATTGTTACTTTCAAAGAGTAAATAAAATAACTGATGAAAGATAAGAATGTACACGCAGCCCGTACAACAACAACAAAAACAAAAAATAACCTTGTAATCCTCCTTTATGCTACCATCACTGGCAACATGAAGATCAAGCTCTTTTTTGATAGGGCTTATGGTCAAATCGAAAACATTCTGTATGAAAAAAAAAAGCTTTATGGTAGGATACACAACATTAAGCTTCATCATTCAATTAAGACTCTATCTTTTCCTGAAAGTGAATTGTGTGGTTCCAGAAAATATCCATACTTCTCCCACAGAAGGGAAAGGAAATTCCTGGGGGGAGGGGGGGAGGCTCGAAGACCAACAAATTTAAAGAAATGTATTAAGTTTAATTGGAAATTCCAGAGGGTGGGGGATTCGTATAAAAAATCCCTTCTGTGGGGGAGGTATGGATATTTTTTGGAGCTACACATTTTTTAAAAAGTCCCCCTCAGTTTTTTATTCCTTATTAAATTAGACATACATGTATTGGGTATGAATGAAGCATGGTTGACAACTCTGTTTGCTTATAAATGGCTCCATAAATTTCTGAAAGCACTAAATGAAGTTAAAAAAATGCAAACTTTTTTTATGCCTTTTGTTGGCAATTTGAACTGGTCACTAAACCATCTACTACTTAAATGCCAATAAAACAGCCTGTGTGTGCAATTGGAAAAGTGAACAAAAGAAACCAACCTCGTCTTCTTTCTTCGAGTAATCGATGATGGGGCTTGGATGTTAAATCGATGACTATCTGTAAAAAAAAAAACGGCTGATCTGTAGGATGTCTGCAACTACTAAGAATATTGAACAAGCAATATTTTTAATCAGGGAATAGGGATCATATCTTTTTTTACTCTTTACTGTCACTCTGGTTGGACCTGAGATAATTTTATACCCTTCATTACATTGACGCCGCGCATAAATACTGAAAATATTTCTAATCTGCCTTTCTATATTTGGCACTTCCACTCAGTCCTGGATATATCATGTGCTTTTGAAAACATTTCTGGGATCACTTGAAAGATTTTAATGGAGTTTATCTTCATGCTTTTAAAAAACCCCGGCCGATTTGGCTTGCAAATGAAAAGACAACCGAAAGTTAATGAATAATTCATAACTAAAAGCAATCATTGAAGTGCCAGCTATTGTTTTCAGTAAAAACATACAATTACACAAGCAATACTAAGACAGATTAAACAAGATTGCCCTTACCGGTCTGACATTCTCCTCCTCCTCCATCTTAACAGCGAAAACGTGCAACACCGGTGACAAAGTACGTTGTGTAAAACCACTCAAAATGTATTGGAACCTCGCCAAAAAAACACGCTCCAAAAAAATCCCGCCAAAAAAACCTCCAAAAAAATCCTAACTCGAAATCCAACTCGAAAATCCAACTCGAAATCCTAACTCGAAAATCCAACTCGAAATCCTAACTCGAAATCCAACTCGAAATCCTAACTCGGTAAATAGGCAACCTCACGAAGAGAGATCAAGAAAGTGATTGCCATTGCACTGTTTTTGCTTTTTCTTCTGCATTCTGTGGTGAAGACTTTTTGTTTATTGTTATGGTTTTACATTCTGTGAACTGCTTCATTACTTCAACTACTGCATTATGAAGAGGAAACTTCAATAGCGTGTGCCAGGGTAGTAGTACATTGGGCTCGTTTGGCACACTTGGCCTCGTTTTGATGTAAGGATGACGTCATGACCGGAAGTGGAAATCACGTGTTTTTAGGATGGGAAACCGCTGACCAGTGAGGAAAAAGGGCTCGCGGGCTCATGCAACCGGAAGTCACGTGTTTTAGGATGGGAAACCGCTGAGCAGTATGAAAAAAGGATCGTGGGCTCAGAATGGGTAAAAACCACTGAGAAAACGCGGGCTCAAAGTCCAAAGTCCAATTGGAGCAGTGGGGGTGATCGGAAAACAACATAAAAAAATAATAAATACTTTTATTGTCATACTTTTTTTTCACAACAAGTGAGAGAAAAAAAATGAGTCCATGATAAATATGAGTGTTCCTTTGAGTTCCTCTTTGATAATATGAGTGTTCCTATTAGTTCCTTTTGATGAGTGTTCCTATTGAGTGACTGTCACTGGTATCCATAAGGGTAGGTTTGAAAGGTGTGTGGATCCACTACTCTCTTGTCGTACACCAGTTGGTACCATTTGTATTGAGGATGCGTGTAGATGTTATAGTCTTGGGGTTTCCTGACGATCTGATGGGTTTTGACCACTTGAATCTGTCGGGGTTTCAGGAGGGGTTTCTGGATTTCGTCTTGGACATTCTGACGCATGATGTTAAAGTTTAACTGTGTTTTTCTTTCACTGTTGAGGCGGAACCCTCTGACCTTACACTCCACGTGTCCCTCATTGGTGGTGTAGCCATAATTCTTGGGGCCCCCTGATACAAATTCGACGATGAAGTCGTTCTTGTCCAATTCAGTCGTAAACTGGCCGAGGTAAGGACCCAAGTCTGGGTTGGGTTGTCCTTGGTCCTGCAAGAAAATAACAGAGTCTGTGTCGTAGTACAAGACCCGTTCTCCCAAGGATTCTAAGGCTTGATAGAGTCGGAGCCGGGCGTAACAGGTGGTGAAAGCAGCCACAAAGATGTTCAGGTTGGGTGACACAGGGATGTCCTCTTCTTGATGTTGGTAGAACACCTCAACCATGTTGTCATTGATGACGGTCACGTGCTGTACATCCAAGGTATCGGTGTTCAAAAACTGGTGGAAGGTTTGAGGATCATCAAAGGTGTGGATTTGGGTCTTGTTAAGGCGTTGCCCAAACTTGCCCCACATGGAGTTGAGCATGAGTTTAGCCAGGGTACGCAACCCTGGATTCTTTTGGATCTTGTCGTATTCCAGTTGGATGCCTTCATGCTCGAAGTAGTTTTGGATGTACGTTTGTTTTTGTTCTTCTGTCATGTTGTCCTCAGGCCACCCACTGGCTTCTTGCTTGATTTTAAGCCAGGTATTGACGTAATCTTTAAAGAGCCCCTTGCAGGTTTCGGGGAAGTGCCAGACTTCATAAATGTACTGGACTTGGTACCCGAGCTCGACGGCTTTCTCTAATTCGGGGCTGCACCAGGTACTTGTCAGGGCGCGTTCCTCGTCGGTGTGAGGACAATGATAGGATCTGTCTAGAAGGGGTTTGTCCATTTCTTCTTCCACACACGTCGCACAGAGTGGAAAGAGCAGTTTGTTGGCATGGCAGTAAGGCAGCACGGGATGGCACAGTTCACGTGGAGGCAGGACTTGACACTGAATCAACCCAAAGTACTGACGGATGTCTGTGTGACCTGGTTGTGAAAGGAGGGTCGGATGTCCTTTGGGGTAGACAGAGGTTTTGTTGACCCACGGGTACAAGGAGGTGACATCGATGTAATGGATGTTTTGGCCGGGGGTGATATGATGGTAGAGTTTGACGGCATTGGTACGACCTCCACAGAAAGCTTCTCGAGGTTGAAGAGGTGAGATAAAATCGAGTCCCTGGACGAAGGAGTCGATCTCTGGTTGGGTTTGTTTGAGGTGTTTCCATTCACATCCCCACATTTGAATGACCTTGTACCCTTGTTTGGTAAGCTGTTGGACTTTGTCTTGAGTGGCTTCGTAAACGTCATGCATACTCCGTTGATAGTTACGGGCATGTTTTTCGTGGCGGTTTGGATAACAGGTTGGGCATCCGTGGGTGAAACACCCTTGAAATTCGTAGACGGTGTGGGTGTAGGGGCAGTAACCATCCACATGGATCTGGGTCCCGGGGATCTTATACTCGCCGGCATTTCGGACATGTTGTACGTACTGGCGATGACTTGGATGGTCTGGATAGGCGCCGGCCAGTAGATCGTGGTCGTCCAAGTCGTCGGGGCTGAGATCTTGGAGGGCGCGTTGGCGTAGTTGGTGATCGCACCAGGTTAACCAGTGGAGGGCTGGGATGGACTGATTGATCTTGTTTCTCCAACCACGGGTGGGTTCACTGGCAATACTGTTGGGGATCATCCGGTTCATACGTAAATCTCTATTACAAGCCGAGGCAATGGTGATGTGATCAAAGGGATTGAATCCTGTCAAGTCTTCAAACAAGCGTTTGAAAGTCAGGCATCCTTGTTTCAACAGACGTACATCCGATTTACAATAGGCGATCAATTCCTTCTTGAAGTCAAACACCACGCCCTGGTCGCGTTGTTCTTGATGCCAGGTTTCGAAGGCTTGCCTGTCTTCGGGTGACATGGTGTCAGGCATGTAGTAATCGAGTGATGGGAGGATGCCCACGTAGTTTTGATAACGATCTCCGGGCAGGTTGAACTTGTGTGGGAAGTAACCTTTGCAGAGTTCTGTCAAGCCAAAGGTTTTGGGAAATACGGAGAGGGGCATCTGGAAGAAACTCATGGAATCGATGAACCGGATGCGATTGTGTTTGACTTCTAAGAGTTTACAGCCGTTCCGGAGTTGTTGGACGATCCGGTTGTCACCATAGTATTGATGGATGATAAAGTACCCATCGTACCCTTGAAAATTATGAGCCAGCACATTGACTTGACGGGTGTCGTTGAGTGTCAAGGTATCCAACCATTCCAGAAAGTCGCGGGTACAATATTGACCGGGGAATTGAACGGGACGATCGTCGTCTTCGGTTTCGGCCACGACGAGATTGGCAATGTGTTGTTCCTGGGGTTGCATGGCTTCAATATCAAAGAAGACGTGCAAGGGTGGCAGGGCTTCCTCCTCCTCCTCCTCCTCGGGTGCATGGGGTTCCGCGGCGGCACCTCGTTTGGCGCGAGGACCCTTTTGACGTGTCCTCTTTCTCTTCTTTTCTTGAGTGGCTCTTTGAATAAAACAAAGGTGGTCGTCGGCGTGCACGTACTCATGGCAAGAAGGGCAATCCACGTGCCAACAAAGGTGACGTTCAATGTTGGACAAGCCTACATTTTGTTGATAGCAGGTAGGACATCGGCGTCGTTGAGAGCACACGGAGGACTGGGAGTCGGTGACGGGTTTGCCAGCGTGGTTCTTGCCAACATGCATTTCGAAACACGTCTTTCCAAAAAAGTCCCTATGACACGACTGGCAACGTTCAGTGGCTTTGATGTGTCGGGGGAAGGCATGCAGGAAATCGGGGCACTCTTTCTGCCGACAGGCTCCGCACAACTTTTTCTTGGTGCATCGATGCAGTCCCTCGGTGTTGTAGGGTTTCCAACAATCAGCGCAGACATAACTGGACCCGAAAAACCCAGGCAAGCGGGTAATGACATCATAATGGTCTTGGTCGTGCAGTAGGATCAGTTGTTTGTCTTGAAGGGGTCCAAAGGTAGTGATGTGGAACGACCGGTTTGCGTCTACCGGTGAGGGATGGGGCTTGACTGAAAGCCGTCAAGGCGTCGTAACTGCAAGGGCCAAAGGGTACGTTGGCCTCGTGATGGAGCAAGAGAGCCATTTCTTTTTGGATTTTCCTACCTTGTCGAATGGTGTTGTATTTTGGGTGTTGGTCCACTCTGGCCTTGGCTGTGACGAGGGCTCTGGCACAGCAGAGTTCATCGTCGTTTTTGATCTGGATGACGGACTTTTTCTGGGTCGTCAAGAGTTGCATGGTGGGGTGGCCTGGTTTACCACGACGCGGTCTGCCGGTTCCTTGAGGAGCATGATGGACTTGAGTGATGGAGACTTGAAAGGAGTCGTCCATTTCAAATTGTTCGTTGCTGTTCAAGGCTTGCGCTAAACGGTGGAATAGGGCCTCGACACGCTCTCTGTCTTCACGCCATTCACCTGCACGTAATCCCCAGGCGATTGTGTGATTGTTGTGCAGGCGATTGGATCCCACTGTAAAGTAAAGGCGATCTTGATCGTGGAGGTCAGGTGTGGTGGTTAACACTTGATTCACCGCGCGACGTAAACCATCTTGTAGGGCTTGGGTAATGTTTTGACCTGGAATCAAGTTCCCCCTTTGACGTAACTGGGTATTGAAATGACGTTCACGCACTCCCAGGCGTTGACTCCTCCGATCCACAAAACGTTCGAGTTCAAACTCGAAGGCACCCTCTTCATTGGTATCCATACCACCTCCACTTTGTTCAAGGAGATGAGTTTGAAACGCACGTTGCCGTTCGAAACGATCCATCAATTCATTATAGTCTTCATCATCACTAGACATCTGTAGTCCTAGTAATTGGAGGGACTGGTGGTGGGAAAGACCACTGGGCCCCGCAGCCTCCTCGTCTGGTTGAGAGGACATGATCAGATGAACTCGCTGGAGGTCGGGGCTCTGTTTTTATAGAGAACAAAAAAGTCCCGTGGGAGGGGAAGGAACCAATGAGAGAGAGGGCCCAGGGGTGGCCCTGGGAGGGGAGGGAAGGGGTGGGGGGAACCCCCTCCCCCCTCTCTAGTTGGGGTCCATGGGGCAGAACGGGAACGAATGAGAGACTATAAAACAGATCGATCGTCGAAGTGAGTCATCCCAAGATGGACTCTCGCTATGAGAAGTTGTTAGAAACATTTGAAGAGTTTTAGGTAGATTTGGAAGTTGAGGAGATCTTGGGGAAAGTCAAGAGGGAGTTGCTGTTGAACGACGAAAGCATTCGTGAGTTTGTGGAAAGTTTAAAGCAACTGGAACCCGAAAAAGTAGAGGCACAGAGAAGACGAGCAGAACAGGCGGCTCCTTTTCACCAACGGTGCTACCCCCAATTGACCTGCGATTGGTTCGTAGAGGGTCTAGACTATTGCTGTCCCTATTGGAGGTACCAGTTTAAACGTCCACGGACACCGCCGCCAGCACCGCCACCATCGCCCCATGTCTGCCGGAAACGAGGGCCTCCGCCGCAGCAACCGACGACGCACGATCTCCCGACAAAACAACGACGACCTTAACGACAAGGGCTTTGACTCAAACGACGACGACTTTGACGACAAGAACGACAAGGATTATGACCCCGACGACGACGACGACTATGACCCCCACGACGACGACGACACCGAAGACTATGCCCCCTACGACGACGAAGTGCCCGACCTTGAGGCTAAACAAGCGCAGCAACTGGCCGCTCAAGCGAGGTACCGGGACAGGCATCCGACCGAGTTGCCGCCACGCAACAACGGTTTCTGGCGAAACGTCAGAGCAAGGTACTCCGAATGAGGGACAAACGTACACGGTACCGGGCCAAAAACCCAGAGACCAGAAAAAAGTACCGAGAAAACAATCGAGAGTTCATCGCGGTGTCCAAGCAGTGTTACCGGGAAAAACGTCGTAAACAGCTGGCGGCGGCCCGCAAGCGCTACAGGGCAAGGTATCCAGAGCGCGTGGCGGAGGCCCTCAAGCGCTACCGGGAAAGGAATCGAGACCGCTTGGCGGAGTACAATAAGCGCTACCAGGAAAAACATCGAGCCCAGCATGCGGAGAGACAAAAGCACTACCGGGAAAACCATCGGGCACAGATCCTGGCGTATAAGCAACGATATCGGGAGACCCATCGAGAGCGGTTGAATGAGATAGAGAAGCGCCGTTACGCTGACATGGGGGAGGAAAAGAGAAGGGCAATCAACGAGAGGCGCCGCCGAGCCCACCTGGTGAAGAAAAAGAGAGAGGCGGAGAAAAAGAGAACTCTAGAGAAATGGAAGGCCTTAGGACCTTTGACACTGACCATTCCCCTGATGGATTGTTTGAAATCCGTTCCTGTGACGTCATATGTCCAAGCCTTTTGTGACTCGCTCGAATCTGTGAAGGCATTAGGACCCATGGAACTAACGATTCCCTTTACGGAGCACGTTCCTGTGGATACGAACGTACCGCCCGCGGACTCTCATACTCTGTTGGATCTGGATTCGGGGATCATGCAAGTCGTGGACCCCCCTGACTTGGATGACCTTTCGTTTTTGCAGGACTTATGGAAAGACATGACACCCGACGATTGGGAGCAGGTCATGGACGATGTCGAGGAGTCTTCTTCTTCCTTTGATCTGGAGGAATTGCTGCCCCCTGAAGACCTCGTTCATGACATGTCATCCGATGAGGGCGTTGATTTATTGTATGATTTAGTGACTTAAACGTTCGTTTCAGTATTTGGCAGAACATTCGTATTTTGACAGAACATTGTTTTTATTTTGTATGAAAAACACGTGGATCATTTTGTCTACACCACAATGGATTCTGTTGGCTTCTCCAAATGTGGTTGATTGTATTCACTACATCTTGTTTGAGACAGTTGAACGAACCAATGAGACATTTTCATTTTTTATTTTACTCAACATGTAACTGGGGTGTTGTTAAATTTACAATTTTAAACGTTTCTTGGCTTGCATGATTTTCTTGACCACCCGTTCCGTCTTGGTTTTCTTGCCGGGTAATCGATCAATGGCTTGGATCATCTTGGTATCGGCTTTCCATTTCTCTTGCAAATTCTTGGCACGACTGTAATCAATGTCGTGTTGTTTAGCAATCTGGTCCACGCAATTGATCCCTGGATCCCCATGTTTCAGACGTTTGGCCAAATGCGTGCCAGGGCCCATGTACTGATAACCGGGCCAATTAAATTCCTTCCCCGTCTTAGCAATCCATTTTTGGACATCCAAGGCTCCTCCTCGTTGGGGGCGTTTCCGCTTGATACCCCTTCTCCTCTTGGTGGGCATCTTTTTTAGTCACTGTCGTCGTAATCCAATCGACGTCGTAACTTTTTGCCTTGGTACCAATCTTCCCAACCGGGTAAAGGTTTCAATGCTTGCACTTCACGGGAGACTCCTTTGCCTTTGCCTTTTGCCTTTGCCCAAGGACTGTCGGCTATCTTTTTTTCCAAAGCCTTGCGCTGTTCTCGAATGGCTTCTAAACGCGACCGGCTATCCCCTCGACTAGTGGATGGGCTCCCTTTCTTGACAATGGGAATCTTACTGGTGGTGGCTGCTCCTTTGCCTTTCTTGGTTGCAGGGGTAATGGGTGGTTTGGGGGTGGACGGGCTGCCTTTTATCATGCGCTTCAACCATTGTTCCACAGGTCCCGTCACCAAATCCCCGGCTTCTTCCTCGCCTTCTTCGCCGGGTGGGCCACCCGGGGCACCAACCCCCACCCCGCCAGGAAATTGACGAATGCGTTTGGTTAACTTGGTTAATTCTTGACTCAACGGTTTGGTTTGAGCATTCACCAGGGCTGGAGGTAATTGGGGGTTGGCTAACAAGACATGTTTTTTGGCAGCGAGCGTCGCGGCTTTGTTCAACAAGGCATTTTCGGTGAGTTCTCCTTTATAATATTGAATGAGTTGTTCCAAGTCCTTGTGGGGAATCATGTAGACCTCGTCCATGGTCGGGGCAAAGGTCTTCCAATGCACGACAGCTGTCACAACAGGTAATATTTATGCTTCCAATAAGAGTCTTTCCATGTCTTGACACATCCACGTTAACGAACACATTGACATAACACGTGATGGAGTCCTTGAAACAACCCGCGTCCTTTTTGTCGGACTAACCACTGACGACGTTTTTTGACGGAATGTCGACGACGTCCCAAATCACGTAGCACCTTTTTATAGGGTTGAAGTTTAGCCAGCATGGGTGGGGTCACAGGAATCTTGTTTTTTAAGAAGTTCAAGACCAGTTCACTCACATCATTGATTTGACCGGCATTGGCATGTTGTAACAACTCTTGACGTTTGGAACCATTGGCTTCTTGTAACATGGACCGTAAAAACGGTAATTGACGTCGAAGACGTTTCATACTGCCCACGGTCTTCGTCGGAAATTAGACACAGCACCTCCCACACCGAGGGCTCCCATTCTTTTATAGTCCTTACTCTTGCCCAGTTTGATGCCCAGTTTGGCAGCGCCTTTCAGTAAAGAAAGAATACCTCCACCAACATTCACGTGACCACGACGTTTTCTTTTCGTGGTTCTTCTTTTTCTTCGTCGTCGTCGTCGTTGGACGGCCATGGTTCTAAGAGTGTGGGACTGGGAGGGAGTGGCTTTTTATCGATCCAATAATCTTTGGGTCTCAAGGGACGAGGACATCCGTGTCTTTCCAAGTGGTAGGAAACGATTGAAGCATGACATTGCGTACCCCTAATTGATCTCGGGGGTTCTTGAACGCCACAATGTAATGGGCATTGCGGGAAATACTTTTGGCATATCGACCCACGGGAAACATGTCTTGGCACAAGTACAGGACCGTCACCCCTTGATGATGTGAATGTTTGGTGAATAAATCCAACACGCGTTTATCGTGACTCCCTTCATCCATTAAATCATCCAAGACCAGGACCCCATGTCCTTGAGGAAACCATTGGACCAACGCGTCATGATCGGGAATCCCTTCGTGAAACACCACCCCTTGATCTTGCATGCCTTGAAATCGATCTTGCCAGGCCCCATAACAATAATGCAGTTGGGTCGGTGGGGTTTCAAACAACTCTGGGTTGTCTACCAAGAGTGTTTCTGTAAACACGGTTTTGCCACACCCCGAAGGACCCACGACCAAGATAGAGGAGGGGGTATGAAAACGAAACGGTTTCCCCGTTTGCATGATGATAATACTCATGGAAAAAAAAGGCACCTTTTTATTGGAGCCGGTGGGACTCGAACCCACGCACGACCTCCTCATGTATTCGGGGGGATCCAAAGGCTCTACCCACTGAGCTACGACTCCGACACCATGTTTTTTCCAACATATTTTTTATTTAACAATTACATTGATGATACGGATGACAACTGATTTGATACCATCTGGCTTCTTGACCTACAATCAATTGTTGAAGGCGTTGACCAGCTTGATGGTCATTGCTGACATAATCATGATCCGAAAACTCATTTAAAAACGCTTGCAAGGTCCGTCCGCGGGCTTTGGCTTTCAAGTACAACAAGGCGTAATCACCACAACTCTTGCTTGAAATGGCTTGGAGGGACTTGCCATTGGTTACCACATACTTCCAATGTTGAACAATCCAATCTCGTAACGGGGTGGCTTGCACGTACGTGTCCATGGGCAAAGCATAACTATCGAGGACTTCACACACCTTTCCATCTGTCCACACCGCTAACCAATGTTGTCCCGGTTGATCGTGTGGGTCCGTATTCACAATGTACCCTTGCGGGGCAGTCTTGACAGGACTCTTGGGTAAACGATCACAGGCCACCGTCCCGTAAAAGACAGGGTTCAATTGGGGGTCGTCTCGGGCTAAATAATCCAATTGCACATTATTCAAGGCCACATGTTCCATTTCTTCAGTGTTGGTAAATGTTATACAACAAGGCTCCGTTCCTGTCAATCTCCAGCAAGTTCTCAAATTCTCCATACACGAGTACAGTTATATTGGTATTGGGGGCGGCTCCAAATTCCAAGACCAGTTGTAAGTCGCCTGTTTGCTTGGGGTTGAGGTTTTGACTGTCAGCACATCCATTGGCTACATTGTCAAACATGTACAAGGTACAATTTTTAGCTTGGCCCCAATCGAGCAGTTCTACCATATTGCCTTTCTTTTTACACCAGGCACCACTGGCTTGCAGAAAACGGAAGTAGCCTAGATTATCTCGGGTGCCATTGTCATGCACTAACTGTAGGGTTTCATAAGGGTATTCTTCTCCTTTGACAATCTGTTTAATGGACGTCAGACCAAATTTCTGGAAACAGAAAGGATCTCGGGTCACATCTCCGTTGAAGGCGCGGCTGTCCAGTAACCCCACAATCAATCGGTCAGGTATTCTGTTTTGAAACAGGTTAGGGATATCAAAGCGGACCAGGTTGCCTTGCATGCTGAAGGTCCGGATTTCACTGCGGACGGTCGGGTAAGCAGCCACTTCTCCGTCATTGTGTCTTTTGCTAGACAAACTCTGGTAGATGGAGTCATTCAAACGCAGTTGGCAGAGATGAAACCGTAGTTTCACATTCCCTTCCATCAATCGGCCAGCTAGAGCCACTCCATTCAAAAACAGGCTCGGGCCATTGAAATGAAATTTCATCTTGATTTCTATGCCGGGCACCAACAGTTTGCCGGTATGAAACACTTCCAAGTGGGGGGTAAACACTAGACTGTGGGTGACACCTCCAGCATACTTGGCGGTTTCGGCTACCATGGCAGCCAAGGCTCCTTTGTGATTGGCACTGAGATTACGCCAATCTGCATGCGGTGTAGCACTGTTGGTATTGTTGTCCGTCCATCGGGGTGGGAAATCCACTTGATTGAACCAGCCTTGGGGTCCTAACACGGTCTTGCCATCTTCTCGGTCATAATTCAACAAGGTTTCCAGGTAAGCTTTGTAATGATAAGTGTCGGATTGAGGACTGATCAACGTGCCATTCAACTGCAAGTCAATTTGCTTGATGATGGAATGGGCCAAATTATTGACGGGCCACAATTTCTGATTGGCCACCAAGTTCCCGTTATCGTCCTTTTTCAATCTCAATTCCATGGTAAAGTAACTGCGTCCCAAATCCACAAAATCGTCCAACCCTGGAATGATGAATTCCATGGGATTGATACCCGTGGTGGTGGGTTGAATGGTGACCATGCGATAGGCATTGATGCTAATGTCAGTCGGTGGCACCTTGAAAATCCGTAACGCTGGGTTGACGGTCCCTTCGGAACGCTCGTGAGCCGGGGCGGTTTGCGTACTCACGTCAGGCATGTTTAACGTCGTCGTCGAGTGGTGGTACCCCGTCGTCGTGAGGGGTTTTCATAGCGTCGTCGTGCTAAACGTTGTCTCAAATCAAACCCGGGGACTCTCATCACCTCGGGACTTAACCATCCACCACGTTGTCGTCGCATGAGTTTCCAAAAAGGATACAGTCCTCCCCATTGAGACAACCCTCGATCACTACGAATCCGTCGAGGTCGTGAATGCACGGGTTCCATGTTCACACTCCAAAAATATCTCGCGCACGTTTGGTTTGTTTGGGAAACAAAGCACTGGCCACACGCACGGCGTGTTTCACGCTCTTATGACTCAACGCTTTCTTGGCTTGTTTGGTGATTTCCTTTTTAATGACGTCTTTGGCTTTGCGTTTGATACCTCGTGTCAAACCCGTTTCCCATCCTCTCTTGATATTACTAGGCAGTTTTAAAGGATTTCGCGTGCTTTTAAGGCCTTGGAACCCCCCACGCAAGAGATCCGTCACCAACCCTTGTCCACTTTCACCCTGTTGATCATACCACTCGTCTGTCCGAAATCGTGTCAAACTTCCCCCACGCATTGTGTCGTCTTCACGCGTTACCAAGGATCACGTTTGGTTTGTGTCACAGGACTCGTCTCTTTTTATACCGTCATCGTTTTTTCCGAAAAGCGGCTTCCAACCCTTTTTTGGCCCCGTAACTCGCCGCACCACCCGCGGCACCCAACGCCACGGCTTTCCCTCCAGCGATCAAGGCTGGAATGAGGGCGGCGAGTGGGAATAAACCCCCTCGTTGCCTTCTTCTTCTTCGTCTCGTTCGACGCACTCTTGTCTTGGGCATCTTTGATTAGACACTCCCTTGGCCATGTCCTCCCCTTTTTATGTCTTTTTGAAGTGTAACGTGACAATGGTATGGCCTTCACCAAACTTGACCAAGTCTCCTCCTCTACCAATCGTTTCAGCGACTTGAACGTGAATCATTTCCACGACCTCGTTACGAAGAGACATGTATTGAATGTGCAACGGTTCAAAGTACAGGTTGCCGCGTGCTTCTCGCTTGTACTGGATTTCACGCAACAAATCAGTCACGCGATTGCCCACAATCGTACTGCCTGCCACGTCGGAGTGCACGTGCAACGATCGTGTGGGTTCCCCCACCACCGCCCGAAATGCTACATTCAAGTTGGTGAAACGCCACCCACAACTCATACTCAATTGTAAATAATCCGGTAGAAACGAACGCACCGTCCAAAGGACAGGGTTGCTCTGATCGTCGTTCACATCGTTCCAATCATTGCCAGCGGGTTTTTTCATGTTGGGGATTTGATCCCCCATGAATTCTTGTTGTAAGTTTGGCCCCAAAATCAATCCACTGCTGATTTTACGTAACCATCCCATTTTGAGAGCCAACTTGGTGTAGATGGTCAGGGCTGCCGCAATGGCAGACATTCGTGTTGTCGATGAGCAGATCCTCGCCTTCCCAACGAAACTTGACGTAGGTGTGCTTGCCTTGATCATTGGTAAATCGACCTCCTTGAATGGCCATTTCCATGCGTCGTTGTTCCAAGTGAGCAATGGTGGCTTTCATGAAACTCACGCCATCCACCACCCAATCCAAATCTTTCACGTCATTGATGATGGTTCGCGCGGTGTCTACTCGCGAAGTCACTTCCCCGTCTTTTCCACCCGGTTTGGGATAGGTTTGGCCCCAGGACGTCCCCATGACGTACCCATTTTTTTTGACCAACTCATACAAATTGACGCGAGCATCCGGTAAGGAAATGGCACTCAACCCCACTTGCCAACCACCTCCCGTGAGCTGTAACGGTTGAGGTAAACGAATGTTGAAGGAATTGGCTTGGTTGTTGGGAAATTCACGTCGGTTGGCATGACTGGGTAACGTCACGTAGAACGACATTTTGTCTTCTTCACACCACGACTTCCCTTTTAAAGTGAAGGGTTAGGAGGGTACGCCCTTCACCAAATTTCACGAGATCCCCATTGGTTTCGGCCATCTGGGTTTCCACGATTTCCACCACTTCGTTGCGTACTGGGATATATTGAATATGTCGAGGTTCAAAGTGGGTGGTGTTTTGAGGCTGGTACTTGATTTCTCGTAAGAGATCGGTGATGCGGCCCCCTACCATGCTGCTGGTCCCTACATCACAATACACGTGCAAAGGACGCGTGGAGGGAAATTCCAACGAGGGACGAAAGGTCTGGTTCAAATTCACAAACCGCCAAGGGCACGATAGACTCAACTTCACATAATCCCCCTCCACTTTCCAAAAGATGGGCTTGTTGGCGGCATCGCGGATATCCGTCGGGGTGGGAATGGTGGAAATGCCTTGAAATTCTTGCAAGAGATTCGGACCCAATCGATACTGGCCGGGGGACACTTGTTCAATCCATCCCATTCTCAGGGCCAAGGTTTTGCCCCATGACACGTGCGCCACTTGTCGTTTGTAATCCACATTGGTGGTATTCAATAACAAATCCCCTTCGGAGGTCCATTCAAAGGTCGGGTACAATTTGACGCCATTGTCCTCGGTCCATTTGTTTTTGGGTTGGGTTTGTTTCGCACGGCTTTGCTCGTAACGGTACACCAGTTGATGAAAAAAGTGCGATCCCGTCGAGGAGAGCAATTGCTTTCTCATATCTCGACCGTACACAGTGAGTTCGCGACGTTCATGGTACCAGACATCGTCCCCTTGATCGTCTGTGTCATGCACCCGTTCGTGCCATCGTACATACAACAGAGGATGGGAATTGCCCACTCCTCCTTCTTCCGCTATCACTGGAATGGTGGGTAAGGATAAACTCACCATACCCACCATCCATCCTCGTCCCACAAATCGGATGGGTTTAGGCAATCGGTTTCTGAAATGATGGCTCTTGTTCCCAGGAAACTCTTTGGTACTCGCATGACTCATCAACGTCACGTAAAACGAAGAGTTGGGGACGAACGTCATTGTTTAGTCACGTCGTCGTCGTCTTTTGGGTGGGCTTGTCTTTTTCCTCTGGGGTAGTTGGAGAGACGTCACGTCTTGGCTACGAATCCAACTATTGTACTTGTCTGGCCACCCTTTCCACTTGACCAACCATCGATCTTTTTGTCGCTTAAGTACCTTTTCGATGCGAAACACCTCGGATAAATGGACTTTTTGTAAATCCTCTTCATAAAACGTACCTTGGACGGGGGTATCATCCCATTCGTGAATCTTATACGTGGGCACAGGGCCCGGGATCACACGATGCACGACAAACACTTCTTCGGTCCAACCGGGTAAATAGCCTTTTTCAAAGGTTCGATGAATCTTGTTGAGACGTACACGATCTCCGACTTTGAATGTAGGTTTTTTCTGGCCTTTCAACCGTTGGCTATACAATCGTTTCCACACCGCTTCTTCGTTGTCCCATGTCACGTCTTGAGGGGCCATACCAATACTTCGATGACGGGTGGCATTATAGCCTTGCACCAACTCGGGTAAGACATCGTCAAAGCGTAAGGTGTTGACCGCGGTAAAATAACGGTACAACCGTTCTTTCAAGGTCCGATTAAATCGCTCCACCACACTGGCTTTGGCATCCCCTTCGGTGGAAAAATGTTGAATCCCTTGCTCGTCAAGCCATCGTTGAAAAGTCCGATTGTAAAATTCTTTCCCTCGATCCGTTTGCAATCGATTAGGGTGACGTCGTCCTTGTTTCAAAATCTTCTCAAAGGCATGGACCAACGCCACCCCGGTTTTGTCTTTCAACGGTTGTACCCACGCGTACTTGGACAAGACATCCAACACCGTCAACAAGTATCGTATACCCCGATTATACTTGGCCAACGGTTGCACTTCCACTAAATCCGGGACCCATTGATCATCTAATCCTCCTACGATCACGGGGACGGTCGGAAAACGGCGACGCCGCGGTTTATGTAACGTATAGGCCAAATCCCGTTCCAAGACCCGTTGGGCTTTTTTCAAGGGGAGACGATGGGCTTTAGCAAACCGTTGCACACCTCCTAAACTGCCGGGGGCTCGAGGATCGTGGTAACGATTCAACCATGATGGGGACACATCCTTTTTCTTTCGAGGGGCCATACGTTCTGGCATTCATCCCATAAGGTCGATATGGTGGGGACCGTGTGGGGATGCGCCTTTTGAATGATTCGATACCATCGCCATGCCTCTGGGTGGGCTTTTAACCATAAGACAAACACCACCCATCGATACAAGTTGCGGTCAACATGGGTTTCTTCAAAGATCTGGATAGGATGCGTGTCCTCGGGACAAGGGGGAATGGGGATTTGGGTGCCGGGTTGGTGATCATATAAGAGTTGACAAAGGGTTTGATGACATTGCCATTGCCCCAGGGACAAGACAGAATCCCACGCATAACATACAGACTCCATGGTGACATTGATAAAAAATTTTATTCCTACTCCTTTTTAATACATTAAAAGAGACCTAGACGCCCACAGGTGATGGTCTCTAGACCTTTCTGCCAGTTGTCAACACTGTCACTGTACTTAGGGGGTGGTGGAGCCGGGGCTACCATCATTTCTTCACGGTTCTTGAGATCTTGAATTTCTCGTAACAATTGTTTCTCATAATCTGTCAGGGGCCGATCCACGTCCTCTTTCCTTTGGACTCGAGGTGGCGGGCCAGGGATGTCCACTCCACGTTTGGGATATCCTTGAGCATCACGGGTGGCTAAAGGCGATTCAGCTTGTTGGTCAGCTTTTTTGGGGGGATGGTCATGAAACCAAGTCCAGTACTTGGGACCCAAGGGTTGATCAGCCCATCGGAAGAAGCCACACGTTTTCTTGGAACAATTCAGAAACAAGCGATCGGGGTTCTGAGTCGAATGACTCTGTTGAAGCGTGGCGGGTTCACGGCAAAAGCATTGCAAACAACACCACATGTCCAACACTTCTGGATGAGGTTGACTATACACGGCTTTCATATACTCCAAGGCTTGATCTTGTCCACAAAACAGCAAACACGGTTGCATGGGACATTTCACATACTTCCATCCCTTTTGAGATTCTCGGGCCTCCAAACGCACATCATGGCAAGGGCATACCATATAGTCCACCGAACTGGGAGGATCTTCGGTATACGTCACCATGTATTCAGGCGGGGATGTCTGGGGAGACACCATATCATTCAATTCTTTCATCATATCTTCCACCGCAGCTCGGGTGTCTTCCACTGCAGCTCGGGTGTCTTCGACCACTTCGCGCACCACAGGATCACAGTCCACATTCTCTTTCTTTTTCTTCTTCCCCGCAGGGTGTACGCTTGGCTTTCTCTTCCGATCCACAGACATCGTGCTCAAAGGTTTTCACCCCACCCCATGCCTTTTTATACCCATGACCCTTGGGTCTCATTGGTCAGCTTATCCTACCCATATAAGGACGTCTCATCGCCCCATTGGTCAGCTTTTGCCTCTCCAAATAAGGACCTCTTGTCTTCCCATTGGTCAGCTTTTCCCTATCCATAGTGAGTCCTCTCGTGTTCCCATTGGTCCGTTGTCCCTATTTAAGACGGTCCCTTGGTCTCTAGATCTTCATTCTCAAAGCAATGCCCCCAGACATTGACATGATCGGAGAACAAGATCTCGATGCCTTGGAACTGCAAGTGGGTTATGGCCATGTGGTGTACACCGGGGGAGCCAGAGGTACGGACGAACTCGTCGAAGAACTGGGTAAACAGTTTGGGATGCAAGTCGAAGTCAGCCCGAAGTCAGCCCTTCTACCGTGGAAGTCCTCATGCTGGCCAACCCGCATCTTCACCAGGCAGCTGAGAAACTAGGCAAAAAAATGCCCAGTCATTTTTACACCCTGCAATTGCTGCAACGCAATTATCAAATTGCCAAAAGAGCCCATACGATCTATGCCTTTGGTATCTTGGAACAGGATCATAAACGCGTGAAAGGAGGCACTGGTTGGACTGTGCAATTGGCTATGGATCAAGGCAAACCCGTCTATCTCTTTGACATACCCAGTCAATCATGGTACCGCTCGGACCATTACTACCAAGTCAATGAGAATGCCGCCACCCTAGTGACTGGCAGTCAATTTGTTCCTTGGGGACCTAAAAAGCCCACCCTTCATCAAAGCAGTGCTATCGTGGGATCCCGTGATGTGGACGACAAAACCCGAGCCGAAATTCAAGCCTTATTCAATCGCACCTTCTGTCTCCCCGAGAACATTGATCAATTACGTATGGAGCTGGAAGACTTTCATTTGTAATTCTACATAGCCTTTTCAATTTTTTAGCTTTTATTTTTTCCAAATTGTACATAGCTTTTTCTTTTACTTTTTATTTTTTCAAACTGTAGATATCTTTTTTCAATTGTAAATAGGAGTGCCCCACCCGCGTGGCAAGAGATGGACAACCATTTGTAAAAAACATCAACTCTTTTTTAATTAAAAAATAAAAAACTTCACTTACAAAATGTTATGTTTCTTGACTGACATAACTCTAACAAATGTTTCTGTCTCTATAATATTCATCAATTTGTTGATATTGTTCGTAGTTCCTTGCCCCGGCATCCTCCTCATCCTCATCCTCCTCCTCCTCCTCCTCCTCCTCGGTGGACTCCACCTCTCTCTTCTTCTCTACTTCGTTGAAAAAATACACTACGGTCTCCCACTCGTGCACTCTACGGATTGTTGGCAAATGCTCTGCTAAGTACTGGTCCAATTCCTGGAACTGCTCCCTCGTGATGGGCCAATAGGCCTCATCCATCGTAAATACCAGCCACTGACAAATCCAAGGGATGATCCTCTTCCGTAGCGTCTTCTTCATCATTTGGTATGTGACTGGTTGCAGCCGGTGCCCATTCTCCCCCTCAACGAAACACAGCACAAACAAACGGATGAAGGCCGCCACCCGCTGCCGGGTGAGGGGGCGCCACGCTTCCTCCCTCCTGGCGTACATTGCCCTGGTGTGGCGTTCCACTGGCGTCTGCTCCTGACCTACTCTCCTCCGCGAATGGTCTTCTCCCCCCACGTTCATCAAACCGGCTAAGGAGCCCAAGGGCTTTCTTGATTTTACCATTTTTTCAACACAGCAAGAAACATAAGTCACCAAGGACCGGCTCAAAGCTAAGAGTGACGTCCTGTGGGCTCGCTTGACCTATATACCCTGATCCGCGCAATGCCTGATGGTCTATCTAAAGAGGGGGGAGGGGGGTCCCCCACCTCTTCCCCTCCCAGAGCATGATGGGGTCTTTCTCTCATTGGTTCCTTACCCTCCCACGGGGACCCTTTGTTTCTCTATAAAAATACCACCGTTCCCATGCCATGTTACAATCCCTGGATGATCCAGTCCTCAGTCCAGAAGCCCAACAAGTGATTGATCGCCTACGAACCTTGTTATCTCAACTCGAGTCAACCAAGAAAAAGAGAGAAGTGTATGGCAGACGATCCATTTTTTACGCCTCCCCAGTTCGGAGAGTGTACATTCTGTGAGAAACCTTGCACCATTCCAGTCCTTGTCACCAGTTGTTGTAGTCAACCCTGTCATGTGGGATGTACCATCGAGCATAGAAAGAAGTATCAACCACCCAGCACTTATCCTTGCTGCTACCAAAACTATGGACTTGCAGACTGTCTATTCTCCCTGCAGCCTGACAAACACGAACACACTTTCACCCGCTGTTGTCAACAAGTCTGTCATGACTTCTGTGCCCGCAGCTGGAAAGCACGTTGGCCTGGAGCACCTCGCCCTTGTCTTTTCTGCCGTCAAGACCTGTCAACCCTTACAGTCATTTATCCTCAAGAATGGAAAGAAGACCCCCATTTTGTGGAACAAGTCAAAGAGCTCTGGAAAGACAATCCTTTTTGGTACTGCACGTGTTGGAACGATGACGGCACCTTCGAAGGATTCTTTGGAGAGCTCCAAGACCCAAATGAGCCGACCCACAAAAGAGTTTGTTTTCTGGGCCACACCCAAAGCGAAGTCATTCCACACATGAAAGCCTCTTTGAGTTCTCAGTAAGGACCCCCATGTTTGGACATTGGACTTTTTTTTCTCATGTCAAACATTAGGAATGAAACAACCAATAAAGTATGTTCCATGACACTTTGTTGTGATCTTTATTAAAATGATTCACTACATAACACCATCGACTATTCATGTTCGTTGACTTTTTCTTGAGAGTTCAAGAGTGATGATGGTTCTGCCTTGTTTGAAAGGAGCTGGTTGTCCATTGGCTGTTTGAATCTCCATGGCAATGCTGTCAAAGATGGTTTTGCCAAGAGGAAAATACATCCGTTGCGTGGTATCAAACTGATGATCGGTATTGCCAGCATCCAAGGTACGTAAAAACCCTTTTTGTTGATTTCCCACAATGCTCTGTGCCACCAGATCCGTGTAAATCATCAATTGTTGTTGCCCTTGTTGGGGTTTGACCGTTTGGGTGGTGGGAAATACTTGTCGACTGAGATTCGGACCCAAGAAGAAGTAATAATTGAAATCGGGATGAGTAAAACTAACGGACACAATGCCATGCGGTGGATATTTGTTGACAGGACCACGGGTGGGTGTCCATTTGTGTCGATCGTCATAATCCACGATATTTTTTACCAGATAATTTTTTCTTCCACAATTTGTTGCGTTGGCGATCCATCTTTCACCAGTCCCATCAGTTGAGCGAATTTCCATTCCATTTCAAATTGCATATTGGCCGGTATGAGTACATACAGGGAATCTAATTCGGGGGCGATGCCTGTATTGGTAATTTTCACGTAGGGTTGAGCCAGGTTGAGAGCGGCTAGTTGTTGTCGTTTAGCCTGATCGTCCACCTCCATTTTGGTTATATCCATCATGACTTCCATGTGTTGTTTTCCATTTCGTAAGCGATGGCGATCCATGCTTCTTTCAAATTGTAGTAATACCCTGGTGGTAAATGGATTTGTTTGGTCACTTGAATAGGAGCCGTTCCATCCGCACGTTTTGGTATGTATCTGATATCTGTTTTCATCCAATGTTTTTGACTATCTTCTTGCGTCCAATTCTGCTTGGTTTGATCTTCCAATTGTTGATTAAACCCCGGGTGTGAGATATGAACCAGGGCTGCTTCCCAATCATCTTCCACCAAATAATGAGAATGAGGAAGTCGAGCCGTAAATTTTTGTCCCGTGCCTTGTGCTTGATCACTGATAAGGGTGATGTAAAAACTCATGGTCACAATCCTAACCCCTCTGATTGCCTTTTTATACCTACCCCCACTGCTCCAATTGGACTTTGGACTTTGGACTTTGAGCCCACGTTTCTCCGCGGTTTTTACCCATTCTGAGCCCACGATCCTTTTTTCCACCTGCTCAGCGGTTTCCCATTCAAAACCACGTGACTTCCGGTTGCATGAGCCCGCGAGCCCTTTTTTCCTCACTGGTCAGCGGTTTCCCATCCTAAAAACACGTGATTTCCACTTCCGGTCATGACGTCATCCTTACATCAAAACGAGGCCAAGTGTGCCAAACGAGCCCAATGTACTACTCAGGGTATGTACAATTAAGTCAGTACCGAATTGACCCTGAAGTAACAATGATATCAAGGTAACTCGCGTCTTTCTCATTCTTTACTTGGAACTTGAACCATGTACATATGATTACAAGGTTTTTAGAATGTAACCATAGCTACCTCACAGAGAGTAATAAAACGGAACTTAAAGCTCCTAGAATGGCGGTATGACAAGGATACTTGCTTTCGTTTTTTGTCCAGATTCTAGAATGGTGGAATATGAGATCTGTGCCGACAATTACGATAGCCTGATTCACACAATGGTTTAGTGTTCGCGGTAAGCCCGCATGACGAAAATTGTGTCAAATTTGAGCAAAAGGTTTTATTTCACGTTATCAAAACTGAAAAAAATGTGACTTACTAAGGTAATAAAAATAGAATAGTAATTACCGGTACTTTAGACCTATTTACCAATGCAAGCTATCACTGTATAAGAAAACAATCCGTTTGCATTTTAACATTAATGTAGGTTTGATTATTGATTTTGTTCCAGGTTTTCTGGAAAATCCCTTTCAAGTAATGACAGTATACTCGAAGTTTCTTTTCAAGTTACAGCCGTGTTCATTCAGAAACATTATAGTTTCATTTTCATGTTCACAATCAAAGTGTCTAATCAAATTATATTAGAAATAAATGTAAAGAAGATCCTCGCAGTTATTAACGCAACTTATGCAGTTGCGAAAAGAAAGCCTGAAAAAAAAATCAGGCTTGCCGGGATTCGAACCCTGACCTCTGCGATACCGGTGCAGCGCTCTAACCAATTGAGCTAACAAGCCAACTGGGAGCTGGTCATTAAATTGGTTCGTAATATACCCGGGAAAGATGAAGATGACATTATGAATATATGAAGTTCATATATTTGAACTGCGGAATGAAGAAATAAATGTAAAGAAGATCCTCGCAGTTATTAACGCAACTTATGCAGTTGCGAAAAGAAAGCCTGAAAAAAAAAAAATCAGGCTTGCCGGGATTCGAACCCTGACCTCTGCGATACCGGTGCAGCGCTCTAACCAATTGAGCTAACAAGCCAACTGAGAGCTGGTCATTAAATTGGTTCGTAATATACCCGGGAAAGATGAAGATGAAATTATGAATATATGAAGTTCATATATTTGAATTGCGGAATGAAGAAATAAATGTAAAGAAGATCCTCGCAGTTATTAACGCAACTTATGCAGTTGCGAAAAGAAAGCCTGAAAAAAAAAAACCAATTTAATGACCAAAGAACCAATTTAATGACCAGCTCTCAGTTGGCTTGTTAGCTCAATTGGTTAGAGCGCTGCACCGGTATCGCAGAGGTCAGGGTTCGAATCCCGGCAAGCCTGATTTTTTTTTTCAGGCTTTCTTTTCGCAACTGCATAAGTTGCGTTAATAACTGCGAGGATCTTCTTTACATTTATTTCTTCATTCCGCAGTTCAAATATATGAACTTCATATATTCATAATTTCATCTTCATCTTTCCCGGGTATATTACAAACCAATTTAATGACCAGCTCTCAGTTGGCTTGTTAGCTCAATTGGTTAGAGCGCTGCACCGGTATCGCAGAGGTCAGGGTTCGAATCCCGGCAAGCCTGAATTTTTTTTTTTTTCAGGCTTTCTTTTCGCAACTGCATAAGTTGCGTTAATAACTGCGAGGATCTTCTTTACATTTATTTCTTCATTCCGCAGTTCAAATATATGAACTTCATATATTCATAATTTCATCTTCATCTTTCCCGGGTATATTACGAACCAATTTAATGACCAGCTCTCAGTTGGCTTGTTAGCTCAATTGGTTAGAGCGCTGCACCGGTATCGCAGAGGTCAGGGTTCGAATCCCGGCAAGCCTGATTTTTTTTTTTTCAGGCTTTCTTTTCGCAACTGCATAAGTTGCGTTAATAACTGCGAGGATCTTCTTTACATTTATTTCTTCATTCCGCAGTTCAAATATATGAACTTCATATATTCATAATTTCATCTTCATCTTTCCCGGGTATATTACGAACCAATTTAATGACCAGCTCTCAGTTGGCTTGTTAGCTCAATTGGTTAGAGCGCTGCACCGGTATCGCAGAGGTCAGGGTTCGAATCCCGGCAAGCCTGATTTTTTTTTTTCAGGCTTTCTTTTCGCAACTGCATAAGTTGCGTTAATAACTGCGAGGATCTTCTTTACATTTATTTCTTCATTCCGCAGTTCAAATATATGAACTTCATATATTCATAATTTCATCTTCATCTTTCCCGGGTATATTACGAACCAATTTAATGACCAGCTCTCAGTTGGCTTGTTAGCTCAATTGGTTAGAGCGCTGCACCGGTATCGCAGAGGTCAGGGTTCGAATCCCGGCAAGCCTGATTTTTTTTATTTTTTTTAAAATTTTTTTTCAGGCTTTCTTTTCGCAACTGCATAAGTTGCGTTAATAACTGCGAGGATCTCCTTTACATTTATTTCTTCATTCCGCAGTTCAAATATATGAACTTTCATATATTCATAATTTCATCAAATTATATTAGCTTTGCAAGCTTTTGCATGAAAAAAGTTTCAAAGACGTTACAATGAACACAACTATTCATCCAAATTGTATAAAAGAATAAGTTAGCCTTTTTCTGTTTCATTTCAACAATGTGATTTATCGTAAACCAAAGACACAGTTCAAATGCAAAATTTCATTAGTTGTTACATGACAAAACAGGGTCTCAAACTGAAATTTTTCGTCCCCTTACTAATCTTCTTTTTGTCACTGATTTTTGGAAGGGCGCAAATCGTTCAGTCATATGACCAATTTCTTCAATTTCTTTGAGATAGAAAATCTTACCGACAGATAGTTTACAGGTCGATTCATTAACAGCTAAAATTTCAAGTAAAGGACAGCAAAGACGCGATCATTGTTACTTTAGGCTCTATTCCTCTTTGTCTTTCCGCTTGGATCTCTCTCTCTCTCTCTAGAAAAACGTGATCGTTTAATGAAGTAGTTTAAATGCATAACAATAAACAGTCAGTCAACCACAGAATGGAGAAGGAAAAAGCAAAAACAGTGCAATGGCAATCACTTTCTTGATCTCTCTTTGTCATCTTGATCCAGAGATACAACTTGACCATTTTTTAATGGGAATTTGAAATGCGCCTACTTTCAATGAGTAGATATGGGTTTGTTTAATAGAATTCGACCCGATCCAGGTTTTGTGAGTCCGGTCCGATCCGATCCAGGTTTGGTCAGTCCGATCCGATCCGATCCGATCCGATCCGGTCCGATCCGGCTTTTGTCAACGGTCGAAATTAGGCAAGTTCATGGAGTTATATATATTTCATCAGGGACTGGCCGCATGGTTTTTTTCTGTGATGACATTTCCTATGGTGCCTACTTTTCAGCTGTGTTGGTTTGGTTGAAATAGGCCGCCTCACTTTTTCAAAAATACGCTTTGAAATTGTTCGGTCTTCGCGTGTTTGATTAAGCTGTGCAATGGAGGTGTCGTTAAAGTCTCACGGCTAGCTGAATTCAAACTCAGCGGTCACAAAAGTCGCTTTAGTGATTTAAAAAGACATTATAACTGGCTGTGGTGTTTGTTTTGTACAGGGTTTGTTAGTTCTTGTTAAATTGATCTTCAAAGTTCGGGTAGAATTTCAGCCTCGATATGGGCCTTCACAAGAGTTCCCTCGGGTGAACCGAAAATCCCTTAAAACTCCAAAAATTTAAAAGATCCGATTAAGCAGATTGTGGTTTTAGTATAGGTACATGAAAGTCTTTCAACACACACGAAATGAGCGAAATCTATTTTTCAAGCCAGATCGACCAGACCGCTCTCAGGGAGACAGCCTCTTAAGTATTGTAAAGCGATTCAGAAAAAAGAAAAAAACTTGTTCATACTACAAAAGTTGCTATGTCCTCGACAGTAGTGAGAAACTCACAGAATTTGTGCGGAAATTAAAGGGACTATGTCACGCTATTTTAGCATCTTTTTTAAAAAGCTAAAAAGTGTCTTGGCATCGATTCAATTCTAAAAATAATGGTCTAGCTTTGTTATTATAGGCTATCTTATGGCACTGAAACTGTTTCCTGTCATTTGTTGCTACCGATGGAAAGGATGGAAATGGATTGCAACTTGAAAAAATTGGGCCAATTTTTTCAAGTTTTGATGCTATTTTCTCAAAACTCACCAAAAAAAATATTATGGCTAGCTCGCTCTAAGAAAATTCATTTGATATCTTCCTCGTAGTTTAAAAGGAGCATTTTATGTGTGAGTAAAGGCAAGTTAGGTTGTGATTTTAGCACAGAATTGACCTAAAATAGCAAAATCCTCGTGACATTACCCCTTTAATTCTTATTCAAAATAAACCTCCCTGGAGTATTCAATGTTTGTTTGGAAGTACCACGCGATTCAAAACTTCAATTTGTTTTTGTAGTTGACGAATTTTCCGAGCTTAAGCACACCATACAATCCATAAAGGGGCAGGTATTGGCATTAGAAGGTTCTATAGCATTCTAGAATTGTTCTAGATAGAAAAGGTCATTGAGAATATGAAATGAGTGTAAGATCGATCTCTTGAGACGTCTAAAATTCTGACTTCTAAAGTCCTAGATTTGCTCATGTCTGTTGTTATCGTTCTTCAAACCTCTAAAGCTCAAGAATTTATCGTGACTGTTATCAACTTTCAAAACTTTCTAAAACTTCTGAAGCTCTAAAGTTGCTCATATATCTGTAATAGTTCTAATGTTCTATTACGTTACAAGATGGCGGCCACTTAAGGAAATCTATGTGGAGTTCGGAGCATGTCATCACAAGAAAAGGTAAAGAGAAGGAACCGAGACATCGAGAGATGGAATGCTGAACCAAAGTAGTTTAACAGGATGTGTTATTTGTTACCGGGAAAACTCCCCAAAAATAGTTATTCAATTTCTAATGTTGTATGACGTGACAAGATGGCGGCCACTTAAGAAAATCCATATAAAGTTCGGAGCATGTTATCGTAAGAAAAGGTAAAGAGACTTAAACTGAGACATCGAGACACGGAATACTGAACCAAAGTAGCTTAACAGGATGTGCCATTTGCCACCGGGAAATCTCCCAAAAAATAGTTATTCACTTTCAAAAGTTGCATTACATGACAAGATGGCGGCCACCTAAGGAAATATATGTGAAGTTCAGAGCATGTTACCCAATGTTATCATAAGAAAAGGTAACTTTAGACGAAACTGAGACATCGAGAGATGGAATACTGAGCCAAAGCAGTTTAACGGGATGTGTCATTTGTTACCGGGAAAAGAACCAAAAGATAGCTATTCAATTCCTAATGTTGCATTACGTAACAAGCCTGGCAATTACTTAAGGAGAGACGGAACTGAGACATCGAAAGATGCAATATTCAACCAAAGTAGTTTAACATTTCGTGTCATTTGTGACAGCTAAAACTCCCACAACATAGTTATTCAATTTCTAATGTTGTATTTCGTGTCAATATGGCGAACAAACAAGGAAACCTATGTGAAGTTTGGAACATGTCACCACACAAAAAGGTAAAGAGACGGAACTCAGACATCGCGCGCTGGAATACTGAACCAAAGAAGTTTAACAGGAATTGTCATTTGTTACCGGGAAAACTCCGACAAATCAGTTATTCACTTTGAAAAGTGGTATAACGAGACATGATGGCAGCCACGTAAGGAAATCCATGCGGAGTTCAGAGCAAGTAATCATAAGAAAAGTTAAAGAGACGGAACTCAGACATCGAGAGATGGAATACTGTGCTAAATTAGTTTAACACGATTTGTCATTTGTTACCTGCAAAACTCCCCCAAAATAGGTATTCTCTTTCAAAAGTGGTCGTGACAACATGGCAAGCAAACAAGGAAATCTATGTAAAGTTCAGAGCATGTTATCATAAGAAAAGGTAAAGAGAGGAAACTCAGACATCAAGAGATGGAACACTGAACCAAATTAGTTCAACAGAATGTGTCATTTGTTACCGGGAAAACTGCAACAAAATAGTTATTTACTTTCAAAATTGGTATAACGTGACAAGATGGCGGCCACTTGAGGAAATCTATGTGAAGTTCAGACCATGTTATTATACGAAAAGGTAAAGAGACGATAATCAGACATCAAGAGATGGAATACTGAACCAAAATAATTTAACAGGGTGTGTCATTTGTTACCGGGGAAAGAATAAAAAATAGTTATTCAATTTCAAATGTTGTATCACGCGAACGAAATAGGCAATGTGTCAGATTTCTATGGTCCTAGATCAGATCAAAAGATAAATACGGGGCACTGAAGTATCAAGAGATGAGATCCCTTTCACAACATCATTAAATCTAAAGAAAATTGATATTCGGTGACTGCACCGTTCATCAGTTATTTGGTCACGCATTTCCACATTTAGTTGCCTCTCCTAATACTAAGTCCTAAGCCTAAACTAAATCAACAGCGCTAATTGCACATTTGCTCCGTGACATTGTGCATGTGCCCAATTCACAGTTTTAGCAATGTTGAGCGGTAAGCTTTCAAATGACTAAAAGAAATTTGTCCATTTCTTACAAGAAACGAATTGGCAGTATACTTCTAAGGAGTGAATTGGCAGCCGGTGAATTGGCCGTGAATTGGCAGACAATATCAGCCCGGTCAAATCTGTAACCTTATTGACTCTAGAGTAACTCCAGTCGTATACCGATCTACTAAGTAGTTTGTTCACTTTCAGAGAAATTCAAACAGGTGACAAAATGTGATAGCCTGCAATGAATCTGCCTAGCTTTGTAGCGAATATCTGAAGATCTCAACAAAGGTAGAAGATCGAGACAAAACTTACCCACGCCAGGCATACTCTTAGCTTTTCCGTAGCTGCTGCGAGTGGCATTATATACTGCTGGTCCATACTCTTCTCGTGTCCACTGGGGTTTATCGCTTATGCCAGTTAGCTTTCTTCAAGATTGACTTGGATTCTTAGTTTCTTGTGATCTACATGTAGGTCGACGTTTGCGGTACGAGATATTTACATGTGCTGTTTTTAAATCATCAGCTGCCGACATGACCTCGATTTTGGTAACATTGGGCAGGCGATCTCTGATGGACCTGATGCCACTTCAGTTTGGCAAGTTACAGCTTTAGCTTCATGACTCAAACTGTCACCCTAAGAAGACTGGCTGCCAAAAAAACTGTTTAACGTTTAGTAAGATTTTGTTGAATTTGTGGGTTCATTATCCCAAGAGGTGGATCTCATTTGCATAAATGCATGAATCGTATTTATGTGTCAATCAGCAAGACCAGAGTTAACAGATCTAATCAACAAGCAAGCAGCAAACACAAATAGAACTTAGATGTTGTTTAACTGAAAAAATACAACAGAAAAAGAATAAAGGCAAATTACCAAACAGAACTAGAACAGAGAGAACTGAAGTGACATCGGTCTCTCGCAGCTCGAGAGACGGAGACAAATAAGTCAATCTTGAAGAAGCTAAATGGCATAATTATCACACCGTAGTGAGGACACAAGAAGAGAATGGACAAGTAGTATACTGTTCGCTACAGGTCCTACAGCTACAGGAAAGCTGAGATTATATCCAAAGTGGGCAAGTTTCATCTTGAACCTCGTTTTTAATCTTTATATTTGTCACTAAGCTAGCCAGATTCGTTGCAGGTTATCGTATTTGCTCTAATTTTCTGTAATAAACAAACTACCAAGTAGATAAATTAAAATTAGGGCCGGAGTGCCACTGGACTGAGTTGGAGGACAATAACAGTACCCGGTCTACTATGTTAACACTGAAGGGACTTCAGTTTCGAATGCAGTACGTGTTATCAGGAGTACCCAACGACTTTTTACCCCAAATTCACTAGTTGTTGCTGTAAGGTGTTAATGAACACTAACGGAGCCAATTTTGGTTAATAATTAACTTTGCTGGGAAAAAAATATGCATTCTTTAGTGCCAGCATTTAAAAACTTGTGAGATGAATTTGCCAGCAAGAATTTCTTGTCTGATTCTATTTTTCCAGCCAGCGGCGTATTCAGTGGCTCGGCTAGCCAGGGAAATTACGACCCAAAGATTTTGTCAGCCAGGGCGGTTATTTGTAAAGTTTTTTCCCAGCAAATAAAGGAAGAAGAAGGGGTTTTCCGTTATTTTTTCTTGTGCAGTGCTTTACTGGACTGTTTGCCTTTTTCACATATTTTGTAAATTCCTTTACTTGCTTTACTTATTTATTTTAACACGAGACACTGTACAGATACAGTCTCCGAGTATTTTAAAGCTAACAGTAACCACAACATTTAAGGTGAAAACAAAATTTCCTATTTAACCCAAATGTAATGTTTGAACGACGGCAGTAAAAGACGATGTAAGAGCATTGAACACTTGTAAACAAAAATCAAAATGTCGCTTATTTAGACACCTTGCTGAATTTACCAGCAAGTTTTGAGCCATATATTCAGCTTTTAATGTTGGTATTGACATTTTTCCTTTATGAAGCTGAACACAGTTTTTTGCTTATCTAGTGTTACTTTGAAACCACTTATGCCTAGTAACTAAAACTTCTCAAGGCACAAGTAAATCAAAATAAACTTTTGTCTTAGCAATCTTTCGTAGAGCTTACAAATGGTAGCATGAAAACATTGCTGGTTATAACCCGACGTTAAATACGAAAATCAAAGCAATTACATTCCAATTATATTCTAGCTAGAATCATAGGATACACGGAATCGAAAAGCTGTGTTCAGTTACCTTAATTAAGCTATCGATGTTCTATGATTCTCTTTTTAGAGAAATCTTTCTTGGCTCATCAGAAATGTTTCTAAATTTTACTTTACAGAACTATAAGTAAGAAGTTCCCATTCACAAACAAGTTTCCTAACTAAAAACGGGAAAACATGTTAACAACTTAATTTCTCTCGCCTGTTAATGTATTTATAATTTGCTGAGTTGTATGTAACCTATGACTTCGAGTCTTAAGGTAGACGTGTATATACTTTATATTTTTAAAAGTACTTTTTCATATTGTGGCCTATACTTTAAAACACCTTCGTCTCTTAAAGACCTAGCTTAAGTTACGATTTCAACTTGGCAGGTGACACATAATTTTGGAGTTCTCCATTCAATTATCTCACCTATGAAATAATTGTTACTGTCCATTCAATCATTTTATCATATGAAGATGTCAACATTCCCGCTTAAGACAACGATCTCTAAACAAGCAGTATAATCCCCAGAAAAGCAAATGTACAGTAAAATGACATAGCTTATAAAAGTTAAGAATTTCTCTCTAACTTTAGGTAAAAATTACTTCTATTGCAAGATTAGCTCACTTTGTAGGTATCACAACTGATAGCAAGGGTTCGTCAATTCCTGCATTAATAGTAATGGTTTTCAAAATTCCACATTGACAATTTAAAGCAAAGACTGTACAGTCAAACTCGCAAAACGGCAGAATCCAACAGCAATGTCTCTTGATATCCTTGTTGAACGACAAATCAGTCCCAGGAGACAACCACATTTGAAGATTAACGTAACTGGATGATAGTTCACAACACAGGAAGCGTAGCTACTTATCGTTGAAGATGAATGCATGATTGATGACTCACGACAGTCATTTCTTGGTAGAAAAAAGATGTTTGACAAATCAGGCCCAACGATGCGAAGTGATCTGCTGACCAAGAAGGACACCTTGCAAGTTATCGGCTATCCACAAAAACGTAAGATTGATTGGATCGACAGTTAATCAGATTCGGGGGGGGGGGGGGGGCAAGGACATCTTAAGGTGAAAAGCACTCGATGAATAACAAGTCACTTCACAGGAAGCACATTCATTTGTTGATCAAGAGGAATGGGAGATGCAAAGTCTCTTGTCGATGACGACGAATCCATGATTGTTGATCAAAAAGTTGAAGAAAAGACGGATGGCGTTCAAGGAAAACACAGTCACTTGTTCATCACATGAATAGAACATCGAAGGGTCACGTTCAAGGAAACACAGTTACTTGTCGATCAAAACGACGAAATGCAAGAAAGACACAGTCTATGGCTCTCCGACAACACGGACAGTGGATTAACTGAACGGTGAATCAGATTCGGGAAGGCACAAACATCTGAAGGTGAAGATCGGAGCCATTTGTTCATTAACAGGGACGGGATATGCAAAGTCTCTTGTCAATCAAGAAGAATCCATGATTGTTGATCACGAGCATTGACGAATGGCGTTCGAGGGAAGTACAATCAGTCAAATAAATGGATCATTGAAGAATCACGCTCAAGGAAGCACAGTTACTTGTCGATCAAAACAAAATGCAACAAATACAAAATCTACGGCTCTCAAACAGCACGGTCATTTGCTGATCAAGAAGAAAGGATGATTGATGGATCATGTTCAGGAATGCAAGGTCATGAATGACGAATCACGTTCAAGGTTTCACGGTCATTTGCTAATCCAAAAGTATAGATGATTGACGAAACACCTTCAAGGTTGTAAGGTCATTTGCTGTTCCAGAAGAATGGACGATTGATAATGGATCACTTTAAGGACGCACAGTCATTTGCTGATCAAGAAGAATGGATGATTCAGGCATCAGTTGAAGGACGAACAGGCATTTGTTGATCAAGAAGGATGGATGATTGATGAATCACGTTTAAAGTTGCACGTTCATTTCCTTATCAAGAAGAATGGATGATTGACGAACACCTTCAAGGTTGTAAGGTCATTTGCTGTTCCAGAAGAATGGATGATTGATGATGGATCAGTTTAAGGACGCACAGTCATTTGTTGATCAAGAAGAACGATGATTGTCAAATCACGTTTACGGTTGCAAGGTCATTTGCTGATCAAGAAGAATGGATGATTGACGAACACCTTCAAGCTTGTAAGGTCATTTGCTGCTCCAGAAGAATGGGTGATTGATGATGGATCAGTTTAAGGACGCACAGTCTTTTGTTGTCAAGGAGAATGGAGAATTGACACCACTTTAACGGTTGCATGGTCATTTGCTGATCCAGACGAATGGATGATTGATGAATCACGTTCAAGGTTGCACGTTCATTTACTGATCAAGAAGAATGGATGATTGACGAAACACCTTCAAGATGGCAGAATCATTTGCTGATCCTGAACAATGGATGATTGATGATGGATCAGTTTAAGGACGCACAGTCATTTGTTGATCACGAAGAATGGAGAATTGACAAATCACGTTTAAGGATGCATGGTCATTTGCTCATCAATACGAATGGATGATTGATGAATTACGTCGTAGGTTGCACGTTCATTTCCTGATCAAGAAGAATGCATGACTGACGAAACACCTTCAAGATTGCAGAGTCATTTGCTGATCCAGAAGAATGGATGCCTGGCGTGTCTTGTTTAAGGTTGCACGGTCATTTGCTGAGCAAAAGAATGGATGATTGACGAACACCTTCAAGGTTTTAAGGTCATTTGCTGTTCCAGAAGAATGGATGATTGATGGTGGATCAGTTTAAGGACGCACAGTCATTTGTTGATCAAGAAGACTGAATGATTGACAAATCACGTTTAAGGTTGGTTGCACGGTCATTTCCTGATCAAGAAGAATGAACGATGGTTGAACCGTTATTGCTAATCAAGAAGAATGGATGATTCATGGATCAGTTAGAGGACGCACAGTCATTTGTTGATCCCGAAGAATGGAGAATTGACATTTCACTTTTACGTTTGCATGGTCATTTGCTGATCAAGAAGAATGGATGATTGACCAAACACCTTCAAGGTTGAACGGTTATTGCTGATCAAGTGGAATGGATGATTGACGAACACCTTCAAGCTTGTAAGGCCATTTGCTGTTCCAGAAGAATGGATTATTGATGATGGATCGCTTTAAGGACGCACAGTCATTTGTTGATCAAGAAGAACGAATGATTGACAAATCACGTTAACCGTTGCACGGTCAATTGCTGATCAAGAAGAATGGATGGTTGATAAATCACGTTTAAGGTTGCGTAGTCATTTAGTGATCTAGAAGAATGGCTGATTGACAAATCACGTTTACGGTTGCACGGTCATTTGCTGATCAAGAAGAACGGATGATTGATGATGGATTAGTTTAAGGACGCACAGTCTTTTGTTGATCAAGAAGAATGAATGATTGACAAATCACGTTTACGGTTGCACGGTCATTTGCTGATCAAGAAGAATGAATGATTCATGGATCAGTTAGAGGACGCACAGTCATTTGTTGATCCCGAAGAATGGAGAATTGACAAGTCACTTTTACGTTTGCCTGGTCATTTGCTGACCAAGAAGGATGGATGATTGATGATGAATCAGTTTAAGGACGCACAGTCATTTGTTGATCAAGAAGAACAAGTGATTGACAAATCACGTTTACGGTTGCACGGTCATTTGCTGATCAAGAAGGATGGATGTTTGATGGATCACGGGTAAGGTTGCACGGTCATTTGCTGATCAAGAAGAATGGATGATTGACGAAACACCTTCAAGGTTGAACGGTTATTGCTGATCAAGAAGAATGGATTCTTTACGGATCAGTTAGAGGACGCACAGTCAATTGTTGATCCCGACGAATGGAGAATTGGCAAGTCACTTTTACGTTTGCATGATCATTTGCTGACCAAGAAGGATTGATGATTGATGGATCAATTCAAGGACACACAGCCATTTGCATCTGGTGTTATCTGTTTGAATTTCTCTGAAAGTGAACAAAATACTTAGTAGATTGGTTCACGACTGGAGTTGAGTTACTCTAGAGTCAATAAGGCTACAGATTTGATAGTTGTGTTCAAAACGAGTACAGTAGTGTTACGAGAAACCCTGTAAAATGGCGGGAGGGCGCCATTATCCAAACCCGGCCATGATCTTTGCAAAGATTGCACAACAAAAAAAAATCCGGTAATCTAATGAAATGTTTTCTCCTTCGTCGCTTTATAACAGAAAAAGGTTTAGTGGTATGATTTTCATTCAGAATTTCATCTGTTAATTGTCTGTATTTCGAAAAGCACTCTTCAAATCGGCAACGCCATGCACATGAATCACCGGGGATTCAGTGAACTGTTCGATTTTATTTATATTGCTCAGCAATTCGAATGAAAAAAAGGTTTTATTATTTTCGGACAAATAGGTCGAGAAGTAAAAAAAATACACTACAAATGACCTGCTTAAGTCCTTCAGAGAAAGAAATATTTCCAAGATCGATAAGCCCACTGACTACGTTCATGACCTTTATTTACAGATAAGACATATGCCAAACTCATTCTGCACTCTGCAATTCCTGACAAAAAGATAGTTTAGAAAATATTATTCTTCTCGAAAGATGCAATCGGACTGTTTCCTTGTCGTTTGAAATACAGATTTGTAACAACAGCACTAGCTAGTCGAGGACTTTAATGAAGCTATTGTTGTAAGCTACAATTATAGGTATAAATGTTTGCAAGCCAACACAGAGGTCACCATGATTTACGATATTTAATTTATTTTATTTAGAGAAAAGGCAGGAGGCTTCCCAGTATAACTTTTCCCGCCTTTTTGCTCCCATTATTTACCACCAATGTTTTCGCTCGCAGTTTTAGCAAGGTGTAACAAGAAAAAATGCCGCAATTATATATAAAGCCTCGCTAACTGAAAACTGATGCATACTGAATGTAACTCACGGACGTTATTCCAAAAACGCCTTCATATCTTATAGAATAAGATAGTTTGTGTGAGAGAAATCTAAAAGAAACTCGCCCTGTGATTGCATTTACTTTCTATCGTTCTCGCCGAGCCTAAAGGTAAAAAATTAGTCCCGTGGTTTAAAAAGGTGGTGAAAGTGTAATAACTATAGTGAGCTCCTCGCAAGCCGAGAACGGTAGGCACCTCCAAATGTATATCTGTTTTCAGTCTTTTAATCCACAGAAAGAGAAAAATCTAGCCCTTGAACTTTTCCTTAGCTTTCTTTGTTGCCGACTGTTATCACCAATGCTTTTGCTTGTTTTGACATTCTGAAGAAAACTAAGTTTGCAGTTATTTAAGTGACAACGTAAAGCGTGGTCACGCTAACACTATTTACTCGTTAGTCTGGGTGTTTACTGAAGAGAATCGAAACTGCTGGTTTTGGCAAGATCATGGTTGATAAAAACAGTTTATTGGCGAGCAGTCCAGCTTTCTCGTTTTTGTGATTCAGTTGCTCAGTCCTTCTTAATTGCAGACAATAATATCATCGATGTTCGTGCTCGCCGTTTTGAGCAAGATGTAATAAGAGGTTGGCGGGCAGTTTTGCTCTCTCATTTGTGATTGGTTTATTCATAGTAATGTTAGTCTGACTCAGTAACATTACCGTGGTCTGAAGATATTTTTGGAAGAGAAAAGCGATAACCGTCGGTGGTTAACGTATACAAAGCTAGTAAGCTAGGCCGGTCTTGAGCGGGGTCTTGAGACGCATAATTCAAGGTTATATTATTCCTTGCATGGCTCAAACCTTGCTGATTTTAATTGTCGCCGATATTTTAGCTTTAGCCAGAAGCGAAAAGGCTAGCAATGACTATTCTTGCTGTTGATCTGACCACAGCGCGAGAGAAACATAACACTTCAGTGGCCAAGTGAACATGCAAAGGCTAGTAATAAGCAACTTTTGAGCCGATACATCAGTGCACAGAGATTGCCATAGCTTGAACTATTATCAGTTTTTCTACAGCGAAGACTTTAATATTAACTGTTCCTTAGCTTTCCATGTTGGAGAATTTTCTTGCTTCGACAAGATTTAGGCACAACTTAGGCACGGCGCTTCCATCTCAATCTTATTGTATTGCTGTCCCGTTCTCTATATCGATTGGATCGTTTTCAGTAACGTTACTGTAGCTGATAGGTAGCTATTATGCATGTTGTCAGGAAAGATAAGCGTTTGATATTAAGTGGTGACCTGAAGATTAATTTGGGGTCGAAGATAAACAACGCTGGTGATCCGAGACAAAATTCATTGGAGTTAAGATTTATTTTCCATGCATTGCCAAGAAAAGAGTCTCTAATGTTAACTGTAACTTTCTTGAGTGCTCTTTTTAATTATCACTTGTTTTCTTGCTTGCTTTAACGAGATCTAAGTAACATCTGTTGGCGCCTCATTAGTAACATTACAAATTTCTCTCCTGTGATTGGTTTGTTGACGGTAATGTTACTGTGAGAAACGGCGTCTCAAAATAAACTGATTTGATTGGCTAAGACTGGTAACTCTTAGAGTAACATGGTAAGACTTTTTATCTCCATATTGATTTTGTCCTCTCCATATTGTTTCTAGGCTGTACTAAATACAACTTAAGTTTTTTCCGTGTTCTGCGGCGTTTTGAAATAAAGGTTGGGGTACGTTTTTTAGCCTGCTGGCAGGCACCAAACTGGTGGTGGTGGTGGTCGGGGGGGGGACGGGACGGGATAATTTAATATTTGCAGGCTTAATATCGGCTCCTGCCAATTTAATAATAATTTAATAATTTAATAATGGCGTACGCATTTCAATTTTTTAATTGCGATTGTTTGCAATAAATAAAAACTAAGAATTTCGCAGTTTGTTGCAGCAGTTTTGTCTCCGCAATTTGTAGCTCAGTACGACGTAGATTGTGTTAGTTTTCCCTCATTACATGGAACAGAAAATGATTTTGTGAAATTCAGGTTGTTGCTCCATTGAGTCATTTTAGGCTTTCAATATTAAGGATAACATGTTCGCCCCCACTCTGGTGTTTTCCAAAGCAATATAATACGTGGTGGCACTTTTTGCTGAACATTGAACATTGCAGTAGAAAGATCATGTAGAAACATGGGGAGCTACATTTGAAACAGGTTACAGACAGCATCTTCGAGCGCAAAACATGATGAAACATCACGTCCAATGATGGCTAGCAAATGGTCTCTTAATGTTTCAGCTGTCTTTTTGTACTATTTGTACGGTATTAAAGCAAAAACAGTCGTGACGTTATTGTAGAAGGCTTCAGGTTTTGTCCTAAAACCGGCGCGTTTTAAGCTACAAGTGTTTATTCTCAAGCCATGCAATCAATGAGGTGCAAGGTGGTCAGAAAACGGCCGGAAAATAGCATTTCTGTTTGCAAAGCCCGAAACTAGAGACATCCCTGAATGCAAAGAAGGCATTTCTCTGAAGAGAAAACGATCAGGAGTACCCAGTGGTGCATTATTATTTGGTCGAACAATTGTTCAGAAGATCTGAATGGCCCGAGATATTCCGATTTAATTGTGGTGAAAAACTAAGCTTTTCTTTTGCGAAATATCAACTCAGATTCTCGAATATGGGAAAATTAATTAATTTTATTTCTGTTTTTGGAAGGACAAATATGTCGTTTAGAGTGCGAACTAGTAAGTAGGGAAGGCGACTGTGAGAGTTCAGAATTTCCCATATAGTACAAGGGTTTCGAAACTTATCTACCTTTCTTTAGAACATCAACACTTTAGTTGAAAAAATATAGACTGATTTGGCTGGGTCTCTTACCAAATAAAAACTTCTAAAGGATTAACGATTCACGATCTTAAATTCATAAAAAGTAAATCATTGTTTTAGCACAGTTCCTACCTTTTATAAGGGGCCCATCCTCGGTTTTGTAGAATATTGGCAAATGCACGATTTTGGCTTTTTCGATCACTTCTAATGCGCTTCCTCCGAAGGGCTCTGCAAGAAGGTAGTTCAAAACAAATACCCTCTCCGTTTAATGCTCTTCTGGTGACGATAGCATCCTACTATGAAATGAAAAAATTTCAATTAGAGAAAAGTCCTTCTCACAAAATACTGCAATCGTCTATCTACCTTTGCTTGCACGTGACTAAATGGCATCTTTTCCGTAAAGTATTGTATCAAGCGCATCGCTCTAATCACGGAATGTGTTTATGTGACACGAAAAGCTTCCTTTATGGAAAACTATTGGTTTGGTTAGTCTAAACAAATGAATTAGAAGTCAAGCGTCTTCTTCTGCTATAAAGAGTAGTTTTGTTCGTGTCGACAGGGACCGTGGAGGGGGTGGGATGGGTAAAGCTTCTGGACGTTGAAGACAAGAGTAATCCCCCTCGAGTGCCCCTCCCCCCCCCCCCCAAGGTGAGTAACCTGTGATGCTCGCCCGCAAGATGTTTCAAAGTTTCAAGTTGGTTTCTTCTGATGTAGTTAACACTCAACTCAGACAGAATAAATGACAATAGCACCTGAAAATGCGAACAGTTTGTGGAATCATATGAACTGAAAGTTTCACTTCTAAATAGCATCGTGATATCAATCTGCTGAATTTATTTTGTAAACAGGAAGCTACAGAATAAATGTGAAAAGCAACTGGGAAATACAAAGAGTACGTAAATATTAAAGACTTTCGTTTCACTGAAAGAATCTATTGGCGATATCAGTAGGTTGAAGTATAGTCCAGCACGTGGCTTCCATTTTAATTAGGAACCGTGATACACTATCCCACGTGAACATCTGTCAATTACATCTTCCAATAAGAACTTTTTACTTTTATTAATCAATACTAGCAATACACGAAAACGTCTTTACGGCTTTAGATAATTAACAGCGTTTTGAAGCAACCAATGCCAAGTGAGAAAAATATCCATAAAAATGAACACGCAACACACTACCTTCGCACGTACAAAGCCGTGAAATGAAATAAAAGAAATGTTATGTTGGTTAGTTATCTCTCCAGTGATATCGATGAAAATAAGGCTAGTCCAAAGCGGTCAACAGGGCTGTGTGATCAGTTTTAGGTGTTCAAAACGTTGACCCAACGCGTGCCAAATTTCAATCGTGCACCAGTTTGTAATATTGGTTCAAAAGAGTGGAGTGTCAAATCAGTCCTTCGTGCGTTAACTTTGCCTTAAAAGGTAACGGGATAAACGGTTAACGTATGCTAGGTAAGGTAAGGCACCTCAAGTACTTGTCACCTCACTGAAAGAAACTTTCACAATATTCAATATGCATTTTGATTAACATTTTTATGAAAGGCTTTCTATAGCCGAGTGAAATAATGCGCGACCCAAATACTTGGTACGTTTCTTTATTCGAGTTTCAATTTTAAAAACCTCTAAGGAAAGCATAAAATAGTACATGGAAAAAACTGGACTAATATTAGCCCATATTAGACCCCGCTATCTCGAAAAACCACTATCTCGAATCACAGTTCAGTTATAAAAATACAGACTTTGAAACCCCTCTTGCTGTCTCGAATCCACGCGATCAAATTTCCATGTTTGTTGAGAGTTCCAGAAAGTGGAGTCTAGTGTACATAGAGAAATATTACTATTTACGGAGTATCTATATTCTCTGTTTTATGGGATTGTCCGCGTGCGTGCATCCGTGTTCAACGTTGGCTTGCTGCAATAGTGAACTGTCCCTGTCGGGTGTTCCAAAAACGCGGGGTCGGGGTGCGGGGTGCGGGGTGCGGGGTGCGGGGTGCGGGGTGCGGACTGCGGGGTGCGGGGTCAACAAAAACCGAAAAATAAATTTAAAAATAACAAAGATAATAAAACAACCAAAAGAAAAAGAAAACCAAAAGAAAATAGCTTAATGCATACAAAAATACAATCAAAAAATACAAGAGAATATAAAAATAGAGCGAGAATTGAATATTTGACTGTCACGCGAACCAATGCAATACGTAAAGGTTGATTTCCACTGTTACGTAAATTTTACGTGCGTACGGGCGTGAATTTAACTGGCTTTACGTGCGTAAATATAATTAGAGACGATGTATGAACGGCTTACGTAAACTTTCAACTTTTCACGTTTTCAACTTTTTACGTTTACGAAAAATGAAAATTTACCATGTAATCGCGATTGCCGGGCCAGCCCGGCTAGCCGGGCCAACACTTTCACGTCACTAAATTTCGCTTCAGAGTAAAATGGCTCACCAGAAGATCGATATTTCTCTTTCTATATAACACATAAAGGTTTATTAGACCATAAAGCTACGTAAAACTGAAAATGATACGCCAAAATAATAGATTAGCGAGAATAAAAACACTTGATTCATGCTCTTCGATGTAGCCATCTTTTCACAGGACAGCTTCTAAATTTAGCCGCAGGCGGGCTGGCTCGCCTCATGTAATACCAGGCTGAGCAGTCATCTCGGCAGACAGAGCCAGCCCTTCTACCGAGCCAGCCCGGCTCATGTAATCAGCCCCTAAGTGACTAAACATATAAATAAATATATACATAAATAACGAGAAATTTTTTTTCATTTGTAATAATCGTAAGGTCTCTGTGGAACACTTTTTCACTCTCTTGTTGTATTGTATTTCATTTCTGATGCATTTTCACCGCTTCTGTGACCAAAACAAAACGTAGCTGAACCATATGTCGAGCGATTCCAGCCAATCAGGGTTAACGGTTCGCACGATGTTGATTTCACGCACGGAAATAAAATCGTGCACTATTTTCATTGCGTAGGAGATGCCAGTCCAAGTAGGGTGTCTGTAAAGCCCGGAACACCCCGGAACACCCCCGGAACACCCCGGAACATCCCTACATCCCTGGAACACCCCCGGAACAGCCCGGAACAGCCCGGAACAACCCCGGAACACCCTGAAACATCCTATAATACCCCGGAACACCCTCGAAACAGCAAGGAACACCCCCGGAACACCAAAAATAGTGGTCAGCGGTCAGACTGCTCACGAATTGACTAAGCCGAAGACCTCCGAAGATTCCCAATTCTTCATAAGACTTTTGCAGATCACTGAGATTTCCGAGCATTTCAAGAATGCTTCGGAATATTTTCGCGAAAAAACCATTAATTAATGGGAAAAATATATCATGCACGTGACCTTCATATCAATAACTTACGATTTTCAGTGATATGAAAATGTGACAGTTGAACTGTTAATTCTGCATTGATTTTTCGCGTGCGAGGTTTGCATTATCACGTTCAAAAAAACAGGTGTGACCTCAAGGACATAACAAAGCCAAATGATACAGTGTCAAGCAATGCTATAAGGTCATTATTCCGACGTCACACGATCGTCATCGTTTTATTTCCACAGGCACATGGAAAATGTTTGGCCGCCGGTTCGTTACGCTAATATATACACCTCATTTAAAAAAACCTCAGTTCATATTAATTTGAAGTATCATACCGTTAGTGCATGAGTTCTTCAGGAATGTTAAAATCCCAGAACGTTTTTCCATGTCTAATAAATTCCCATCTTGCAGCTTTCTCTTGTCATATTTGAATGACAACGTTTTTGCAGTTAGGCCTGCATATATTTTTGGTTAACAAAAGAGCGTAGCTCGAAAGATAAATGAGTAGGAGAAATGTGTGGCTCCAAAAAAGTACTCACTATAATTTTGTAGAGGTATCCGAGGGCTTATAATGTAGGATGTCACAACGTAACCCGGGAGCAAAAGGATCGAACGAGTTTACACTCTTATAGCGAGAAAAGGAACAAATATTTTATTTACTTTCACAAGATCTAGTTAGACTTTAAGAGAAAAAATTCAGTAAGCGAAAAAAGGAAAATATTAACGGTGAGAGTACCTATCACATTTCCTTGAGCTGTGCAAAGTTCGTGTGCTCCCTCAATAAGCCAACTTTATACGTTGCGATAAACCTTGAGTTATAACTTACTTCTCAAAACTATTCAAACATTTTTCTAATTGGTCTTTAGAAGGAGCGGCGGTGTTGCTTTGTCCAGTTCGTACAGTAACAGCAAGTGGGGCACTTATTGAGAAAATGCGGTAGTACTAGCTACATAAATTGAAAAGGAAACAAAATAAATCCTATAGACGTTTAGCAGCCTGCAAAATCTGTTTTGTTTTGCGTGCAAAATCTGTCACGCAATGCCCAAGAGTAAGTTATCGCGACCGAGACGTGTTATATGGTGAATTGAATTATTATTCGGGATGCCCACCCCCAGAATTTCACTTATAGACGTCACATCGGTTTGTCGAGAGTTATAATGCAAATCTCGCATGAGTTACAACAACTTCAATAACTGAATTGAAATATTTAAAATCAAATCTTTGTCGATCTAAACAACACCAACGTTATTTTTTTATTTTATTTTTGTCATTTTGTCTTCGGGTGATCCGCAAAGGTCTTGGGAAAAATTCGGAGGTTAATCTTCGGAGGTCCTCGGTTCAGTCTATGCGTGAGGGTAGGTACGTTATGTATGGGGAACTATCATGTCCCCAATATAGTATTTAACTAACTTTACTTGAGTTCTATTACTTATACAATTTTACTTGCTTAGCTACCTTGATGTACTCTACTAGCTTGATGTACTCTACTTGCTTGATGTATTCTACGTGCTTGATGTACTCTACTTGCTTGATGTACTCTACTTGCTTGTTTCACTTTACTCGCTTAATGTACTCTACTTGCTTGATGTACTTCACTTGCTTGATGTACTCTACTTGCTTGATGTACTCTACTTGCTTGTTGCACTTTACTCGCTTAATGTACTCTACTTGCTTGATGTACTTCACTTGCTTGATGTACTTTACTTGCTCAATGTAGTACTCTATGTGCTTGATGTACTTTACCTGCTTGATGTACTCTACTTGCTTGACGTACTCGCTTAATGTACTCTACTTGCTTGATGTACTTTACTTGCTTGTAGTACTCTATGTGCTTGATGTACTTTACCTGCTTGATGTACTCTACTTGCTTGATGTACTTCACTTGCTTGATGTACTTTACTTGCTTGTAGTACTCTATGTGCTTGATGTACTCTACTTGCTTGTTGCACTTTACTCGCTTGATGTACTTTACCTACTTGATGTACTTCACTTGCTTGATGTACTCTACTTGCTTGATGTACTTCACTTGCTTGATGTACTCTACTTGTTTGATGTACTTCACTTGCTTGATGTACTTCACTTGCTTGATGTACTTTTCTTGCTTGTAGTACTCTATGTGCTTGATGTACTTTACGTGCTTGATGTACTCTACTTTCTTGACGTACTTCACTTGCTTGTAGTACTCTATGTGCTTGATGTACTTTACCTGCTTGATGTACTCTACTTGCTTGATGTACTCTACGTGCTTGATGTACTCTACTTGCTTGATGTACTCTACTTGCTTGATGTACCCTACGTGCTTGATGTACTCTACTTTACTCGCTTAATGTACTCTACTTCCTTGATGTACTTCACTTGCTTGATGTACTCTACTTGCTTGATGTACTCTACTTGCTTGCTGCACTTTACTCGCTTAATATACTCTACTTGCTTGATGTACTTCACGTGCTTGATGTACTTTACTTGCTTGTAGTACTCGATGTGCTTGATGTACTTTACCTGCTTGATGTACTCTACTTGCTTCATGTACTCTACTTGCTTGATGTACTCTACTTGCTTGTTGCACTTTACTCGCTTAATGTACTCTACTTGCTTGATGTACTTCACTTGCTTGATGTACTATACTTGCTTGTAGTACTCTATGTGCTTGATGTACTTTACCTGCTTGATGTACTCTACTTGCTTGATGTACTTCACTTGCTTGATGTACTTTACTTGCTTGTAGTACTCTATGTGCTTGATGTACTTTACCTGCTTGATGTACTCTACTTGCTTGATGTATTCTACGTGTTTGATGTACTCTACCTGCTTGATGTACTCTACTTGCTTGTTGCACTTTACTCGCTTAATGTACTTTACTTGCTTGATGTACTTTACTTGCTTGATGTACTCTATGTGCTTGATGTACTTCACTTGCTTGATGTACTTCACTTGCTTGATGTACTTTACTTGCTTGATGTACTCTATGTGCTTGACGTACTTTACTTGCTTGATGTACTTTACTCGCTTGATGTACTCTATGTGCTTGATGTACTCTACTTGCTTGTTGCACTTTACTCGCTTAATGTACTCTACTTGCTTGATGTACTTCACTTACTTGATGTACTTTTCTTGCTTGTAGTACTCTATGTGTTTGATGTACTTTACCTGCTTGATGTACTCTACTTGCTTGTAGTATTCTATGTGCTTGTAGTACTCTACTTGCTTGTAATACTCTATCTGCTTGTAATACTCTACATGCTTGGTGTACTTTTCTTGCTCGTAATACTCTACATGCTTGATATACTTTACTTGCTTGATATACTCTTCTTGCTTGATGCACTCTACTTGCTTGTAGTACTCTATGTGCTTGATGTACTTTACTTGTTTGATGTACTTTTCTTGCTTGTAACACTCTACATGCTTGATGTACTTTTCTTGCTTGTAATACTCTACATGCTTGATACACTATGTGCTTGATGTACTTCACTTGCTTGATGTACTTCATTTGCTTGTAGTACTCTGTGTGCTTGATGTACTTTGCTTGATGTACTTTTCTTGCTTGTAATACTCTACATGCTTGATACTCTATGTGCTTGATGTACTTCACTTGCTTGATGTACTTCACTTGCTTGATGTCCTTTACTTGCTTGATGTACTCTATGTGCTTGATGTACTTTACTTGCTTGATGTACTTTACTTGCTTGATGTACTCTTTGTGCTTGATGTACTCTACTTGCTTGTTGCACTTTACTCGCTTAATGTACTCTACTAATGCTTGATGTACCTTGCGTGCTCGGAGTTTTTTACTTGCTTTGAGTATCTGTACATGGTCATGAGGACTGCGACTCCGAACCATTTTATTTAGCAATTGTGAAACACATCTGAGTAAGAGGAGGGCCACGAAATTGTATTAGCCTTGGCTTTCAGAAGTTTGGCTTGAACAAGTTTATTATCTGCCTCAATTGTTTGCAACTTCTTATAATACTATATATTATATGCTTCTCGGAATATCTCAGGAGAAAATTTTTTTCGAAAACAATTAACATTTTTTGGAGAAGTTGAGGATTTAGTAATCTAGAATTTTCCTGTATTGCTCTGTCTGACCATTCATTAAAAGATTATGAGGGGTCAGAAAGGGACACTGGCGTTAACCAGAATATGTCACGTTCACAAAGATATTTATCAATTGGCTCTGAAACAGGTCTATTTCCCGAGACGTACGCCACCAAACATTTACTCTGGTTATGGAAATCATCATGGAAGTCATTTTCGTCGGCAAAACTTAACGCAACCGCTCATGGAAGTGACATTTTGTTTTCTTTCCTAACTTTAAATAAAAATTGACTTCTATGCAGACGTCTTGGCCAGGGGAACAGCGTTCTCAAAGGCAATATCTCTCTCCTTTTAAGTGTCTTTTTCTTTTCCTCATTTTCTCTTGTAATAACTGTCCTTGTTAGTTTTTTTAGCATTCCCAATTTAAGTGTCCCCAATTAAACTGTTAAATACTAAATACATTTGACACTTTTAATTAAGATTTTATCTACAGGGGCGTAGCCAACTTTCTGAAGAGTTGTAGGCCTGGCCGCCTCTAGGTGGGGGGGGGGGGGGATATCCTACCGATGAAGACCCTTAAAAGTGCAATCGCACAGCACCGAAATTTTGACATTTTATTACAGAGAATGGGCCAACTTTCACTCATTACTTAATATATAAACGCACTTGCCTTTAACGACGCATACCTATCACTTGGCTTTTCCAGAAGTCTCCCGAGTTTCTACTTGCTTGCATGAGACGTAACCAATCTCGAAAGGTTTTTTGTGTTATGTATAATGCCTATTGCTTTCTATTTTATCTTGAAAGTGTTTTAGCCTGAATTGCTCTCTATTGCACATTTTAAAAATACGAGCGAGCTAAAAAATTTGTACTATAAACAAAAAAAAAAACTAAAAAAATGGTGTAAAGTGTCATTTTGTGTAGTTTACAAACACAAACATTTCGGGCATAGCCCTTCTTCAGTATGAAACCGTTCTCCATATGTGTACGCCTGAGAGATTGGTTAAGTCTCATGCAAGCAAGTAAAAACTTGGGAGACTTTTTTGTTGAAAAATGTGAAGAAATGACCACCTTCTTTGAAGACCGTGGCTATCCTTCCGATCTACCACGCAATGATCGGGAAAGAGTGCATTCCATCTCAGGCCAGGAAGCACTCGAGAAACGTGTCAGGCACAGCGAAGAAAGGATCGCTCTTTTACTCACCTACCATCCTCTAAGTTCACGCATTAAGCACATTTTGCTTAACAACTTTAACATCCTGATGAGTAACCCAACCACCGCAGCAATATTTCCAGCACCATCTATTGTTGCATATCGACGCCATTGCAGCCTCAGAGATCTGCTAGTACATACCTCCGACCACTGTGTAACAGACGAACCAGGAACATTCGACGGTTTGTTAAAGTATATCCACGTACAGCCATGTACGTGGATATACTCTACCAACTCTAACAAACCGTCGTCTACAGGAAATTGCAATAATTATGTACAAGGTCCAAATCAACATATCTCCTACCTATATAGCAAACCTGTTTATGACAAACACCAGGCGTTATGCCTTGAGAAACTCCCATTTTACCGTACCCAGATTTAACACGAAAACGAAGATACTATATGTTTCCATCTGTCTGAAGAGAAAGAAAAAAGCATGAATTCATCATATCTCATTAGCATTCAGCACATGGAGCAGCCCTCAACGTCTACCCACACTACCATTCGAACTTGTCGCGTAGGCTTCGGAAAAGCTTTGATCCGTCAACGTTAATTGAAATAGCTGTAAAAAATAGCTAGAGTAAAAGATTCAAAGAAAGCAGTCACTGCCAAAGAAATAAAGAACTTTTGAGTTATCGTGGTCTACGTTCTTTAATTTAATCAAAAATTCGTCAATTCACGTTGCTGTTTTGCAGATTACGGCAAAGAAATTTACATCGATTGGTAACACATGCAAAGCTCATATTTTGTTTGCTTTTTTGGTAAAAAAATTAATTTAACATTATTTATGCATTTGATTCGGCATAGTGACTAAATCAAATGCACCTAATTGAATTATTTGATTCGTTGCATGAGAAATTTGACTTCTAAACCAGGCCTTAGATGCGTGTTTTGTCTCTATTGCCGATAATTGTTAACCACTGCTTTTTCCCTACTTTTTTACTTTTTAGGGTTATTAACCCTTACACTCCCAAATTCCCCCCCCCCCCAAAAAAACGCGTTTTTTGAAACGTTATACTGAATTTTTGGTGCTATGATCTTGAATTTACCTAAACTTTGCTAGAAAAGCACTTTTTCACACTGAAGCAACATTTGGATAAAGATGTAAAAATGTACAATATTTCACTTTGGTGCATGCGCATAAGCCAAATTTGGACTCTTTTTGCTGAACCGTTCCTTTTTTTTTCTTCCTCCTTTTCCTTCCGTTTTTTCGGCTTTCTTATTCTCATTACTTTCTACTCGTCATATCCTTTCTTCTGGCCGAAAAATTTTTGACGTTATCATTGGAAAACCCTGAAGAGGGGACCTTGATCAATTACAGGTGTATTGGCCTGTTTAAGCACCGATTTTGCACCAAAAACGGATCATGTTTTTCTTTGATGAGCTCTATCAGTATGCAACCGATATTCTAAATGAACAGTCCTGTAGTAAGGTCAATCCTAGCTCTATCAGCTACTATCACAAAAATCCACCGACGTGTTACTGCTAAGAGTGATACAAGCAAGTAAAGTACTCTAAGCAAGTAAAGTACTCCAAGTAAGTAAAGTACACTAAGCAAGCAAAGTACTACAAGTAAGCAAAGTACTCCAAGTACTCCAAGCAAGTAAAGCACTCTAAGCAAACAAAATACTCCAAGTAAGTAAAGTACTCCAAGTAAGTAAAGTACTTCAAGCAAACAAAGTATTCCAAGCAAGAAAAGTACTCCAAGTAAGTACTCCGAGCAAGTCAAGTACTCCAGGCAAGTAAAGTACTCTAAGCAAGCAAAGTACTACAAGCAAGAAAAGTACTCCAAGTAAGTAAAGTACTCCAAGCAAGTCAAGCACTCCAGCCAAGTAAAGTACTCCAAGTAAGTTAAGTACTCCAAGTAAGTAAAGTACATCAAGCACGTAAAGTACATCAAGCAAGTAGAGTTCATCTAGCAAGTAAAGTACATCAAGCAAGTAGAGTTCAACAAGCAAGTAAAGTACATCAAGCAAGAAGAGTACTTCAAGCAAGTAGAGTATATCAAGCAAGTAGAGTACATCAAGCACATAGAGTACATCAAGCACGTAGAGTGTTACAAGCAAGAAAAGTACATCAAGCAAGTAAAGTACACCAAGAACATAGAGTACTACAAGCAAGTAGAATGCATCAAGCAAGAAGAGTATATCAAGCACGTAAAGTATATCAAGCATGTAGAGTATTACAAGCAAGAAAAGTACATCAAGCACGTAGAGTATTACAAGCAATCAGAGTGCATCAAGCAAGAAGAGTATATCAAGCAAGTAAAGTATATCAAGCAAGAAGAGTATATCAAGCAAGTAAAGTACATCAAGCACATAAAGTACTACAAGCAAGTAGAGTGCATCAAGCAAGAAGAGTATATCGAGCAAGTATACTATATCAAGCATGTAGAGTATTACAAGCAAGAAAAGTACTCCAAGCATGTAGAGTACTACAAGCACATAGAGTACTACAAGCAAGTAAAGTACATCAAGCAAGTAGAGTATATTAAGCACGTAGAGTACACCAAGCAAGTAGAGTATATCAAGCAAGTAGAGTACTACAAGCACATAGAGTACTACAAGCAAGTAAAGTACATCAAGCAAGTAGAGTATTACCAGCACGAAAAGTACATCAAGCATGTAGAGTATTACAAGCACACAGAGTACATCAAGCAAGTAGAGTATATCAAGCAAATAAAGTACATCAAGCAAGTAGAGTATATCAAGCACGTAGAGAACATCAAGCAAGTAGAGTACATCAAGTATGTATAGTACATCAAGCACCTAGAGTGAGATTAATAGTAAGAGTAATAGAACTCATGTAAAGTTAGTTGATTACTATATTGGGGACATAATAGTTCTCCATACATAACGTACCTACCTGCGTGAGCGGTCTGACCGCTGACCACTATTTTTGGTGTTCAAGAGTGTTCCTGGCTGTATTGAGGATATTGCGGGGCATTATGGGATGTTCCGGGGTAGTATGGGATTTTCCAGGGGTGTTCCGGGGTTGTTCCGGGCTGTTCCGGGTGGGGGTGTTCCGGGGATGTTCCGGGGTGTTCCGGGGGTGTTCCGGGGTGTTCCAGGGTTGTTCCTGGTTTTACTGGGTGTCTGTGAAACCCGGAACACTCCCAGAACACCCCGGAACACCCCGAAACACCCCGGAACACCCCGGAACATTCCCGGAACACCCTGGAACAGCCCGGAACAACCCTGGAACACCCCTGGAACATCCCATAATACCCCGGAACACCCTCAAAACAGACAGGAATACCCCCAGAACACCAAAATAGTGGTCAGCGGTCAGACGCTCACGAATTGACTAAGCCGAAGACCTCCAAAGATTCCCAATTCTTCAGAAGACTTTTGCGGATCACCCTGAGATTTCCGAGCATTTCAAGAATGCTTCGGAATATTTTCGAAGCTTTTGAGAACAGCGAAAGAACCAATATTTAATGGAAAAAATATATTATACCAGGGCTCCTGATTGTACAAGTGTCCTTCATATCAACAAGCTTTAATACGATTTTTAGTGAAAAACAAAAAAGGGGACAGTTGAATTATTAATTCTGCATTGATATTTCTCGTGCGAAGTTTGCATTATCACGCTCAGGTTTGACCTCAAAGACACAAAGCCTAATAATAGAGTGTCACGCAATGTTATGAGGTCATTATTCCGAGGTCACACGATCGTCATCGTGTTGTTACCACAGGCGCATGGAAAATGCGGTTTGCCCGCCGGTTCGGTTGCGCTAATATATACACCTAATTTAAAAAAACATTTCATATAAAAATTTAAAAAAAGAGAGAAATAGGAATAGATTAGGCATGCAAACTACATTCAAGGATTCGCTCTGAGAGAGCAATGTTAATTGAGCGTTTAAAAAAAGCGTTCACGAGCGTTCACATTTTCAGCTTGTGAAAACGCTCAAAATGTGAGCTTTTAGATGGCCAATTCACCTTTTATCAACTCAGTTTATATTAATTTGAAGTATCATACCGCATTGCACAGGGGCACCCAACGGTTCCTTTCGGGGAATATCTGTTCGGAAGGCCTTTAGTTAAGTCGCCTAAGATTTTCGGATTTAATTGAAGCGAAAGCTAGAGATATCTTCGGCAAACTATCACGTCCGAATTTTGAAACAAGAGGACTTATTAGTTCCTGTTGATTTCGGAGGGACAAATTTGTCATTTAGAGTGCAAAATAAGGTTAGCTAGCAATTTCGGAGAACCATCAGCAGCTCGGAAATTCTGCGGATAAGATTTTTTTTGTTAAAATTTTCTGCGGCCTAAATTTTCAGCTAAAAACACCGAACAGATCAATCTGTAATAGCTTACACAAATATGCCTTTAAACAGCTCTGAAACATTCTAAGAAAGCAGGAAAGGATATTTCAAGTCAGTTTGCTAAAAATTCTCGTTGGGTGCCCCTGATTGCAGAGTGCTTCGGGAATATTAAAATCGGAGAACGTAGTTTCTATGTCTAATAAATTCCCATCTCACAGCTTTCTCTTTTCATATCTAAGGGAGCGGTCATTAATTACCTGGGGGGGAGGGCCGGAAAATTTCACAAAGGAGGGCCCAAAAATATTAACCGTCCCTCAAATTAAGGTCAAAAAATCTTGGCCCTCCACACAACATCAGCCCAAACAATTGTGACCCTCCCCCAAAATGGGATTGGCCGCTATTCGATTTGTTCTAACACGGAAGTCAATTTGAACACTTGAACAATTTGAAAAATTCATGGTGAGATACCAGTAAGCTAATCAACAGGGACACATAGCGTGCGAGTTTTAAGCTGTACGAACGAAGAGAGTATTTCGAGAGCCAGAGGCGCACCCACCACTAGGGGAGTCTGGGGGCATGCTCTCCCAGAAAATTTTGAAATTTGGGGTCTAGGAAATGCCATTTTCTGCGTTTTTTCGGGGGACATTTTCAATAAATAAATGCGTAGTAAAACGCAATAGTAGTTGTTTATTTTATTTATGTGTCAGCCAATTTATAAGTGTTTTCGGCAAGGCTACAGTATGACAGAAAAAGGAAAAATGGTGACGTTATTGTTGACAGTTCACAAGCAAAGTCTACCATTCAGACAGGTAACCTCTGTTACTACCGTCCGTCAATGTCAACGTCGTTGATCTTATGGATGTGTAGAATTAAGGGAGCTCAATCTCTTGTCACTCATGGTACTTCAAAGAGGAGTTTTCAGCCTCATCATCAGCACAAAAGCTACGTTCAGCAGTGCATGTTGAAACAGGATACGTTAACAGTGTTACAAGTACAACATATACTACGGGATAAAACTTGGGGTTTGCGTGGTCAAGAGTCTCAACCAAAGTCTTTGGCCTTACATGCTGATCATTTCCGTTCCATTTTTGTGCCTCCATCTTATGACCTCGGCTTCGAACTCGTCCCCAGTGATCTCCGCATCACTTCGCATTAGCTGTAGACGTGACCCGTTTATTGACATTCACTATTATTCACAGTGTTTCTTTCCATTCGTAATGGGATAATGAAAAATTTTACATAAAGCTGCATCACTATGATACGAAATAATATAACAATTTAATGATAAAAACGCCTTCAGGCAATAGAAATATATTTTTCTCGCACTTCAGCTGTACGCCCATGCGTACGTGCGTATATGGACGCTACGACCCTGAATTCAGAGAAGTATTAAAAATAACGGCAAATTATCTGTGGCAAAGTGTGCCTGGACACAAGTGCACAGCCACGTAAACTTGGTTCCGAATTGGTATAAACTCTTTAAAAACATGAAGTCAGGTGTGTATTTAAAAACGCTGCCAAGAAAACATTCAAATGGTTGAAATTTTGACATTCAAAGTATTCTAGAGTTATTTTTGCAGCAGCATTTCTTTTACTATCTAGTGACTAGTGATTAAATAGAAACTTTGAAATTTCCCGCTCCGTCATGAAAAATCCAAAGCGCTTGCTCTTCCCTTCCACATCCTGCAAATTCGACCAGATCTTGTTGTATGTAAAAGTGTCGTAATGCTCTCCTCCTCCTCCTCCTCCTCCTCCCCCTCCTCCACAACTGCTTCGCCTTCGTCTTCAATTTTATAATACACTTCGTCAAAATCCCCTCTATCGTCAATATCACTTCCAATTTCCTGCACCACAACATCGTCATCACCATCATCATCATCGTCGCTATCACTGTCTTTGGGAACTTGAAGGCTATCGGGAAACTGCGACCTACCACTTTTTCTCGTTTTAACGTCCCCCTTTGATTGCTTCAACTTCCGCTCAGCAATGTACATGTCCAGTACAGTAACTTTCAGGTTTTTAATTTTCGTTCCCTGTATATGGCTTCGTAATCTTCAAAGCGTTTCCGCTTCTCTTCTCGGCAGGTTTGCACGCTTCCTACTCTCCGCTCTCTAGAGCAAATAAAATCTGTAATTTAAGATACTTTCGCAGGATGGATTTCTCCTTCGGGAAAATCATGTACCCAAACCACATGACTCAGGAACTATCAGGCAGAACTTGTTGTGTATAGAAATTATTGAAACATCCCTTAAAAAGCTTGAAAAAGATCTCACGGAACACCACAAAACAACCATACACTCTTGTGGCCAGATTTTGACTGGGCGCAAAACTGCTCATGACTTTGACGAATTGTTTGAATTGCACTGCTATGAAAAGGGAATTAGACAGTGTACGCTCTGGGCTAGTCGAGCTGCAGCAAACTTGCGAATCAGCGTTTAAACACACATTTTCTGCGACACTGCAAAATCCGAACTTCGTAGGTTTTTAAGTTTTGCTGGAACTGAAAGTGGTGACGACGCAAATGATGCTGCTGCGGATGATGGCAATGAAAGTGACGACGACAAAGTTGATGATGGAGACGATGATGGGGCAGGTGATGGTGTTGAAAGTAATGGCGACGACGGTGATGACGATGCAGGTGTCAGATTGCGTTGAAAGTGATGGCGATGAAGGTCATGGTGATGAAATTCATGGTGTCTAAAGTGATAAACGGTCATTTATATTTTTCGTTGTTACTGTTAGCCTTCAAATCTTGAAAGTATCTCGAAAGTATATTACTTATGAGACCATGGTGGCTATTTGCTTTATTTATTACCGTATAACATAACGAGATGCATGTTTTCCAGCTTTTTACAAGCATTGTATAAACAAGGAAATGCAACATCCCTCAATTTTGCTATCTGTTGTTTCATTATATTAATGACCAATCGAAACGATCTAAGTGATTCTTATTGAGTCCAAACTTCAGCAAACCAGACGTCGATAATGGACTATTTCAGCTATATTATGAAGCATGCGCGCACTCCTGTGAAGTGTCCACAACTGCCAGTATTCAAAGCGTGCTGAGTGCTGGTAGTGGTCGGACATTTCTTAGGCGGAGCATGCTTCATAACATAGCTAGAATGGTCAGATGAATTCGACCTATGTTAAGAAATAAACATATGACCCTCAACAAATGGGAGCCCAAAAAACTCTGGCCCTCCCCCCCCCAATAATTAATGACCGCTCCCTAACATACCAATGCGACCCATAGTCTCATTCTGTGGGTCCCCGACTTACCAACTCTCCAAATACTTGACTACCGTACTGAAACCTTTGACCAACGAATCACGACACAAACTACAGTCGACTGAGAACTTTATTGAAGCAATCAAGACAGTACAAATACCTGATGACTACAGACTAGTGTCTTTTGATGTGAAATCACTGTTCACTAGTATTCCACTTCGACTGGCTCTACACTGCGCTGAGAGCGCCATCAACAACTCCACCACACTCTTTTTTTTTTTTTTTTTTGTAAGAACGTCGGTTTTTTTAGCTGAGGCTGAACCGGAACCGAATGTTCTTATTTTTTTGGCGATTTGAGCCTGAAACGTTCTTAACAATGTTCTTAAGATTAATTGCATAGTATTCAGTAAATCATAGCCTGAATGAAAGAACAAAAATGAAAGACGCATGACTTCCGACGACATAAAAATTCTAGCATTTTGTGCTCAAATAGGCTGTAAATTACTCTGACCAAACTACAACATTTTATTTCTCACATAGCTTATTCTACAAATATGAAGACAAGGTAAAGAAGCTCTTAACAAAATCTCAGCCTGGTATGTTCTTAGCATGTTCTTAAAATTTTGGCAAATCTCAGCCTCGACGTTCTTATAAAAAAGGTTCTTACAAAAAAAAGAGTGTATTGAACTACCTCTACCTACAGACGACTTAATGGCTTTACTCTAAACCTTTGTCTTACTTCTACTTATTTTCAGCACAACGGCAAGCACTACAAACAGTTGCACGGAACAGCTATTGGCACACCAGTTTCAGTTGTTGTTGCAGAAATCGTTATGCCAAATATCGAGGAACTAGCTTTCGCAACTTACAAACGAACGCTATCACTCTGGCTACGTAACGTTGACGATACCTTTACAGCTCTACACAAAGACGAAATCGACGATTTTCACAAACACCTCAAAGGACAAAACCCCGACATACAATTAACTAAGGAGATCGAGGAAAATGGTAAAATACCTCTTCTAGACTGCTTAGTTACCCGCGACAATAACAAACTACGGACGACAATTTAAAGAAAACGGACACATACCGACAGACTACTCGACCAATCATCTTACAACCCTACTTCTCACAAAGCTACGACTGATACGGACACTGACAAGACGCGCACAACTAGTTTGTGACTCACCCGACAGCTTAACGGACGAAATCAAGTACTTAGACGACGTTTTTTCAACAGGAACAATTACAGCCGGAACTTTAATAGACACAACACTTAAAGAAACTCCGAACTGAACGATGCGAACACTAACGCGACACCTGTCAATACTGCAACCATAGCTTACATCAAAGGGACTTCTGAAACAATCGCACGAATCCTACAACCCTACAACATCTGCGTTGGTCACAAACCTATCACTACTTTACGACAGCTATTGACGAACGTTAAAGACAAAGACGAACCGAGCGACAGACAGGGAGCAGTTTTTAAGATCAAATCTTGCGATTGCCAAGCCACTTATTTAGGTGAAACCGGCAGGAATTTGAACATCCGACTGACTGAGCACAAACGAGCGACTAGAAAGGGTGATAGCAACAATCACATTGCTGAGCGCCATTTAAAAACAAACCACAGTCATTTTGAAGTCACGCCCTGACTTCAAAAGGAGTCGTTTCAGGTCACATGTCATAATAATTAATGATTAATTAGCCTTCTAAGTGGGAAAATAGGGTGTTCCTTGTAAGCACGTTATCTAAGTAATGCACGCTTGGATCAGTATGAAATCAACTTAAATCACGGCTGTTCACAGATGGATTCTTTAGGAGATTCACTTCCTGAGAAGCAGTTCAAGATCGTGAAAATTTTTTTAGATTTACGACCTAAGGAATCAAGTCCTTTAATCTGCTGAAATTTTAAGAACATTAGGTTACAATGCGCCGGAGATACCTTTCTTAAGAGTTCATGCAGTTCAAGAAATTCTGTAGTTGGAGAAAAACAGTCTTCAAGATTTATCCGTCGCTCATTATCCTAAAACTATTGTTTAAAGTTGCCACACCAAAATACAAGCTGAATGTTAATTAGTAATTCAATGCAAAAAAACATCGTGTCTGTGAGATTTGGGCATGTTTTGTCGGTTAAAGCTCGGACCTCAGGATTTTCTCCTCAGTCAGGTGTTTGTCCAAAGTAGTACCAGATGTCATTGCTATGGAGAAAGTCACATACTGCTGATTCAGAGATTTCTTACATTTTACTGCTCTAATGCTGAATATCTAGTGAGATTTTTTCAAGACAGAATTCCCAAGTGTTTAAAGGTTACAATTTTGCAATTTAAAAAAGTGACTTTTGCACCTTTTCTGAGTTTGTCACGACGTGTTCAGACAGTAGGGGAGGGAAGAGAATCCTCTAGAAACCACTCGAACAACTCGGTGCACGGTCTGAAATGCCAAAGATTTGTTGGGCACAAATAACTGTTCAATAGCTTGTTCTTATCGTATTTGATGTTCTGATATTTTTTCCGCGGACACTTCTTTTTTCGGCCCATCAATTTTTACCTTAGGAAGTAAAAAGATCCGAAAAGATTAATAATTGGTACAAGCCTGGTAAAATCATGAATTCCTCATCTCGTACATACGAAAAAACGCTAAAAAAAAGCAAGTGTAGTAAAGGTGCAGGGGATAATCTTTTCTTGGCTTGTTTTAGAGGTAAAAGAAAGGGTTTCAATATCGGCAATTAGAGAAGGATTTTCATTCTCCAAGAAACAAGTCTTTCTTAATTGAAATTATTTGAAACCCGAGAACCACTTTGAAAAAGAAGGGAGAAAGAAAGAAAGAAAGAAAAAGAAAGAGAGAAAGAAAGAATAGGAAAACCGTGGCTTATTAAAGACGGGCCCTTACAAGCTGGAGATAATATGTGAGCCATTTGGTCCAAGCGCTACTAAATTGTTAACATTTTTCTGTTCTCGAAATAGTAAAAAATACATAAAGCAAAAATGAAAAACCGCAAGGACTTCAAACCAAACTGTAGTTGCTAAAATTGAACCTCTGAAATCTTCTACAGCCCTCGCATTCTCGTATTTTACAATACAGTAAGAAATGCCACTTGTTTTATAAAATCGCGTTACCTGTGTATTTGTCACTACTTCTCAAAAAGTGATCGCCAGCTAAACGCCCGGGGTTAAAGATTTCTCTTGAAAGATTTTAATGTAATACTTTTAGCTTCCTTCTTGTTTTGACCGCTAAATGATTCGATTCAACAAAATCAACCCAGTGTAGTTTCTAGCGATTTTGTTCCCCCTATATTGAAGTACATTTTATGTGAAAACTAGCTTCAAAATTCATCGCATTTTAACGTTCCTTTGAAAGGTATAAAGTCCCTTTTAAATATGGCTGGTTTGCTAATGGGTAGTTTAAGTCCTGAAATGAAAATTCATATTCTCCTTACTGTTCTCTGTACATTTGTATGGAACTAGTAAGGAGAATTTTTCGAAAGATCAAAACATCTTACCCTTGGTGGTTATTTTCTTTGTTGTCGACACTTGAATGTCAGTTGAACAAGCAACAGTGATCATGTAAGGAGAAATTTCATTTTTGTCACTGTTAGGGCTTTTAAGCCCTACCCTTTAAAAAGGGTTCCAAACGAACGTGAGGATCTCAGCTACGTAGCTTTTTAAAGTAAGACAAGTAAACAGTCAACATAGCCATTTCTTTTCATTTTATTGAGCTTTACTTTACTTTACATAAACGCTTCCGTGTCATTTGGGAAGCGTCCTTAGTCCCATGTTAATTTATACTGACCCAGTCCTTATTTTATTTTATTTTCCACTGTTAACTGTTTTATTCGTAGATCCTCAATCGGTAGTGTGAAGCCTTGTTGCCGTGCTTTATTCTGAAAAAAAAAATACTCTGCTAATTAACAAGCCCCAGAAAATGTGAGAAATTGTTTTTTAAGCATGGAGTCTTGATGAATCCATCGATGCATGCACAGGCTTACCATCTTTTGTTTGTGTGGTAGGCTGTGTATTTATAATAAATTTGGCCTTTCGTTTTGCTAGTTAAATTAACTGATACAACCATTATAAATGCACATCCCACAACACAAAAAGAGGATGGTATGCCTGTGGTGCATGCAAAAATCAGCCAATCAGAAGCTCCGTCTACTGCCCTCTTTCCAAAGATATCAAGACCTTGCGTCATCATGCTCAGTTTAGAAAACTCGCAAACAATTACTGCTTCATTTTAACATTGAACTATTTTTGCAAATTAAACCCAAACATAAACCTTGTTCATTCGTTGAGAAAAAAAAAACTAAAGTTTTTGTTTAGCTTCCAGGAGAAAGAAATGGTGCTATTTCCATTATTGTATTCTTCCAAAAGTTACAAGAATAATACTCAATCACAAGCAAAGTAGTCTAATAATTTAATATCTTGATCACAAGAAAACAAATTTATAACATTTCTTTGAAGTGAACTTACCTTCAGGAGCAAACAGATGATTTGATTGCTTGCGCCAAGTTTTGCAGGGCGTTCACGTCAGTTATTTGAAACACACGGTCCCTATCTCCTGCAATATCCTCTCGCGTTGCACGAACTCTGGTTTATTAGCCTCCGGACCAAAGCCAACAACCACCCTGTAGACGTTCTTTTGCTATAACATTTAGAAAAAAA